>APFE030410185.1:0-11194 GCA_000404065.3 Pinus taeda | reverse complement strand
AGTCATTAGAAACTAATGATAAGAAATAAATTTAACCTAAACAAAAAAAATGGCATATGAAAGTCAACCAATGGTTGCAATAAAGAAATCTAGACAAGTAAGAGATAAATCTTCCTTCTTTATTCTTATAACTGCAAATAAACAACGGTTCTAATACCATGTTTGAAGGTAAATTCAGAAGAAAAAAAAGGTGTGACAATCTACAAAGTTCCAAAAGATATTAAGTTCATGGAAACTAATGCAAGGATATTTTACTAAAAACTCATCCTCCTTCAGGCTATGTTAGACACAATGACAGTTAAAACTATTACCAACAAGTAATTCATACTAAGATATCTCTTTTTATTAGTTTTTATTAGGTTTGAATTTTCCATCATGCATAGACAAAGTGCTAAATCTATAACCATTTCATGTATTGGAAAATTTACATGAAACCTAGTTTAGGAATATTTTATCAAAAACTCCTACTCTTCGGGCTATTCTAAACAACTAAAAAATAAAATAAGTACCATGAGGGAATACTTACTAAAGGTGGTTGTTTTTATTATCTTTTTTTTTTTTAATTTTCCCATCGGGGCATAACTAGAGGGCTAAACATGTTATATCATTTCTCTATTTTCAGAACATACACCACACACACACCACCACACACACACACAGAATATATATATATATATATTATATATAATATAAAGTATATATATATATTATATATATATATATATTATATATATTATATAATATTATATATAATATATATTCCCAATAAAAAATTCGTAATTTTATTAAGATAACAAAAATTCAACATTTTGTAGGTTTTGTTAGCGCATATCCAGGAAAGCAGGTAAGATGACTGCCAAAACAATGTATTGGGATCTTCCCCAGCCCAAAAGTGTCCATCAGATCTTTAATACTGATTTCCTCTCATTTCTAGTGCTTAATGTTGGATTTATCTTGGGAATGGGTGTGTTTCATTTCCTCTTCTTCCTCCTTCATCAGGGACCTCAGGGTCTGATGGAGGGAATCACCATCCCTTGGGCTATTTGCCTACCTTCTTCTTCCTACGCATATGTTTTTTAGCTTCTGGGCACGTGTTTTGTAGATCTCCTGTTTCCTGGAAAATTCTACATTTGGATGTAATGTTTTCTTAATCTAGTATCTGAGTCCAGCACCCCTATTTAGACTTGAGTTGTATTTGGTCTGGTAATCCTTTACTGAGGTCTACTTCCACACATATGCGTGTAAACATGTATATTTTTTCGTTTTTTCTATCTGTGTCGATTTTAATGAAACGCCCAATGGTGTTGCCTATGCCAACCAAAACTCGATGGCTCCAAAAATGTAGTGGTAGGTTGTCAAGGCGAACCCAAACCGGCATCCGAGATACAATCATTGCATTTGGATCAAATTCTGGAAACCATGGAGTAATGAGGAGACCCGTGGATCCCATGAACCATGGTCCTTCCCTTATGATGATGTCCCTTTCCTCTGATGTACGAAATTTAACAATGAAGAAACCTTTGGCACAAAAATAAATGTCACATGTATTCGTCTAGGTTCTGAAGACCCAATGGGAAAGGTCCATAGGTTTGGGCCAAAAACAGTTGAATCTGCATATTATCGCTTGTTTTTCCATTATAGAACATTACTCGTCTGTTTCTGGAGTATCCGTATTTAATTCTGGGATGTAACTCAATTGATCCACAATGTATGGAGTAGGTTCTGTGCCGGCTTGCTTTGTTGATGTTGTTTTTGTTTTCTTTCCTTCCAGAATGTTCCTGAAGGATAAACCTTCACTTTTTTGTTGTTGGTACGTTTCTGGGGTTTTTGTTGTGGTGCATCCTATGCCACTGCCTCAAGGATTTGTTTTGCGGTGGTGTTTTGCACCTCCCCTCAGTCTCAGATTGAGATTTAAAGTAGACTCAAGTAAAATTTTGTAGACTATAAGAGGTTTGTGGTCTTGTAGTAACCTACCTCCAAATATCAAAACCTGTGATCTGGTAGGATAATCGGTATGCTGGAATATATTGTGCTTCAGGTTTTGTATAGTTTTGGTAACCTGTACCCAAGCCAGATGTGTCTTCCCAGATGGGGTTTTAATGAAAAATTGAAAGGGAAAAAGGTTTACCAGTGATTCAGGTTCTATTTGTCACTGAGTGAAATTTTTCCTGCTTCCCTCAGATTTGCTGCACAGCTTTGTGTTCTTGGTGCTTTCCTTCGGGAACTAAAAGTGCCAAGAATGGGTGAGATCTGGTTGTAGCTGAGATGCATCCGTGGCTTTGTTGCGAAAATACCATAATGGAGGTCGGGGAGAACCCATGGTCACCCCATTCGCTACTTCATCCAGCCATTCCTCTTTTCCTTTAGCCCTGGGCCTGTTCAGCTCCGCCAGATCCACGCTGGTGTTGTTAGACTCTGCGCTCTCTCCTGCTATCACTGAAGCCAAAACCTTAATTCCCACAAATATCTTCACGTGCCCTGGTTCGTTCATTCCAAGATCGACAATGGGAGGTTGTGTTGCAGTTATGGAATCCCAATGTGATCTAGCCAAATCTGTTCATAGTGTCGAGCCAAGCTTGGCACCATGGAAGGAACGTAGAGGCACAGGGCAACCTACTGCAAATGGGATGACAGATTTGGGAACTTCTATGTGTTCTTTGTTTCTAGGCCTACTCTGAGCTATCACGCCCTCTTCTACTTCTACTTTAGCCACAACCCTAGCTCCCGTAAACGTCCTCTCAAACCCCTATTCATTCAATTCATTCTTTTTCATTGGATGGCAGTGTTGTGGTCATGTAAGCCCGGTGTGGTCTCGCCAAAACCGTACATAGGGCCGCGCTGATCTTGGCACCATGAGAGAAAGGAAAAGACACAAGGTAGCCACGTATTTCGATGTGATCAACAGTATATACAGTGGATGCCACTGTTCTATCCTGTAAAAAAATTGAACTCCTCCCATCATTATATATATATATATATATAGATGATAATAATAACAATTAGTTCTTGTTTTGAAGAAAGAGCATAGACTTGTAAGGAAAACAACTCAATAGTAAAAAAGAAACTCAAAGAAGAAAATAAAGGATGCATCTAAAGGTACCAACAACTAATTGCGAGGAAAACACCAAAATATATGTATGATTACAATACCTTGTAAGTAAAAGTAGTTGTGAAAAATTGGAATACATTCGCTCCAGTTCAATGTCAAATTGAGTGGTGAAATAATTAAAAAAATAAAACGCAAAGGATATACCAAGTATGGAATTGTTGTTAAGACAACACGAAAGGCAATTTTATCATAATGCTTCAATGCAACAAATTAACTATCAAATACAAGAACATAACAAAATTCCACAAGAGTGATTCCATGTTATGCCATGTAAGGGAAATATGTTGTCACGACATGGAAATTTATGTTACATGTAATCAATGAGCAAAGATAGCAAAGATAAAAGTTGAATGAACTTGAAAAACTATGTAGCAAATTGTGTGAAATTTCCAATCATTATACTTTATCTACATGGTAAAAGGATTAGAATTATTTGTAATCTATGATGCCTCAATATTGTACAATTTGATATTGTAGGAAAAATAACATGAAAAAAAGTAGTAATTTTCATATATTCCCTTATGGAATACTCGAAAATTTGTAAAGGAAAAATTGTTCACTTATGTAACTGTTGTAGCGGCTACAACTGGCATCCAAAATTTTTCCTTAGCCTCATTTTGGAGCCTCACTTCCAACCTTCACAGTGACTTGCCTTGCTTTGTCAAGTTCACAAGCTTTAGTGTCTTTCTTACACAAAGGCAGCCTGTTGGTCACATCTTGATCCATCCCCCTCACAGGTTGTTCACCTGTACTTGGTCTAGCTAGAAGTTGAGCAAATTCCCCTTGAAAATTGTGCATTTCTAGAGGGAAACGAGGCTTCCCTCCAGCAATTGCGCAATCCTCTTTGGTAGACTGATAAGATCCAGGATTGCAAAATCCTGCCTGCCAACACTCCCAGTAGGATGTGCTCAAATTTTCCGAGCAAGGCTGCTCAACCTAGAATTTGCATAAATCTTGGCAACAATGACCTGATCTACCCAAAAATTGCACAAATCTCTTGGGCAACCAGCTAAGCTCCCAGCAAGAAATGCGCATTTTTATCCAATAGTTGAGAAGTCTCTTGCATGTATAGCTGAGTTGACTAGTTCCCTCTGGGACTGAGAAAAATAAACTTCCATGCATGGGTTGCTTCTCCTAAGGTAGTATGCAAAGTCATCCCTTGTTTCAGGGATCTATGTTTGCAAGTTGGAGGTTAAATCCTTTTTTAGGGTTTAGGATTTAAAGTTTTATAAAATGTTTAGGGTTTAGGGTTTATAATTCTTTAGTAAATGATTTTAATAAACACTTAAAAAATTTATAAAACACTTTTTAAGATGTTATAAAATGCTTAGGGCGTAAGATTTAGGGTTTAGCATTTAGGGTTTATAACACTTTAGTAAATGCTTTCAATAAACACTTAAAAACAGTTACAAAAGGCTTATTAAAATGTTATAAAATGCTTAGGCTTTGGTGTTTAGAAAATGATAAAATTCTTAGGGTTTAGGCTTTATAGCACTTTAGTAGATTATTTTAATAAATGATTAAAAAAATTTACAAAACCCTTTTTAAAATGTTGTAAAATGCTTAGGTTTTAGGGTTTATTCATTAGTGTTTAGGATTTATGACACTTTAGTAAATAGTTTTAATAAACACTTAAAAAAAGTTACAAAGCACTTGTTAAAATTATAAAATACATTGGGTTCAGGGTTTAAAATGTTACAAAATGCTCAGAGTTTAGGGTTTAGGGTTTAGGATTTAGGGTAATAGACTTTATAACACTTTATTAAATTCTTTTAATAAACACTTAAAAATGTTACAAAACACTTGTTAAAATGCTATAAAATGATGAGGATTTAAGGTTCAAGTTTTAGGGTTTAGGGTTTAGAAATGATTTTTTTAATAAACACTTATTTTTTTTATAAAATACTTGTTAAAATGTTATAAAATGCTTAGGTTTAGGGTTTAGGTTTTAAGGTTTAGTGTTTAAAATGTTAATAGATTCGGGTTTAGGGTTTATAACACTTTAAAAAATTCTTTTGATAAACACTTGAAAAAAGTTACAAAAGGATTTTTAGAATGTTATAAAATGATTAGGGGTTAAGGGTTTAAGGTTTATGGTTTATAACGCTTTAGTAAATTCTTTTAATAAACACTTCAATTTTTTTACAACACCTTGTTAAAATGTTATAAAAATTTTAGGGTTTAGGGTTTATTATACTTTACTAAATGTTTTTAATAAACACTTAGAAAAAAGTTACAAAAGGCTAGCTAAAATGTTATAAAATTCTTAGGGTTTAAGATTTAGGGTTCAAAATGTTATAAAATGGTTAGGGTTTAAAATATTATAAAATGCTTAGGGTTTATGATTTAAAATGTTATGAAAACCTTAGGTTTTAGGGTAAGTTTTATAACACCTTAGTAAATTCTTTCAATGAACACTTAAAAAAATTACAAATTACATTTTAATATATTATAAAATTCTTAGGATTTTAGGGTTTAAAGTTTAGAGTTTAGAATGTTATAAAATGATTAGGGTTTACAGGTTAGGGCTTAGGGTTTAGGGTTTGGAGTTTATAATACTTTAGTAAATTGTTTTAATAAACCTTTAAAAAATTACAAAAGTCCTTTTAAAATGTTATAAAATGCCTAGGTTTTAGGGTTTAAGGTTTATAACACTTTAGTAAATACTTTTAATAAGTGCTTAAAAAGAGCTACAAGAGGTTTGTTAAAATGTTATTAAATTCTTAGGGTTTAGGGTTTAAAATGCTATAAAATGCTTAGGGTGTAGGGTTCAAGGTTTATAATTTAGGCTTTAGGGTTTATTGTTTAGGATTTAAGATTTAGAGTTTATTATAATTTATTGAATTTTTTAATAAAAACTTTAAAAAGTGCTATATTGTTCCTCTTGATTAATAATTACAACTTTGTGTTTATGGTCCACAAGTTTTCATCGTACATGTATTATTAGCCTTACTTTTAATATTTAATATTATGTTATACAAAAATATCTACTGTTAAGGTTTCTCACATGCCCTCTATCTTTGCCTTCCATGGAGGTAAATATGTTATATACCTAAATTATGTATGCTACACCTTTTTTAATCTCTAACATCCTAAAGATAAAACAATTTCGTGGCTACTTTTGGAATCACTTACGGTCTTTTTGTGTTGTAGAATCTCTTTTTGCTGGAAAGTAAGTTGTCCATATAAAACAAAATCTTGAAGGTGATAGATTGTCAAAATTTAATTTCAAATACTTATTTTATAAATGCCTGTGATTTAAAATTTGAGAATGGTAATAGGATTGTCAAGTACTCTTTGAGCATACAGTGTAGAAGCCAGATGCAATTAGCTTTCATGTGCAGAGATTCTTTGTAATCCTCCAATAGGTAGATATTACCTTTGTCAAGAAAACAAATACATAATGCTCCATGTAACATATGTGATATGATCGTTTGGTTTCTTAGGTAGATATTACCTTTGTCAAGAAAACAAATACATAATGCTCCATGTAACATATGTGATATGATCGTTTGGTTTCTTAGTCTGGAATGCTTTCATTTATAATAAGTTTTCACTCATTGATTTGCATAATTAAAGTTTCGTGGCTTTAGTTTCAGAGATAATCGCCAAAAATTATGGGCAGGGTTTCACCGAGAGAGTATTTCTATGTGAAATGGTTGTTTATAAAAGAAGACTTACATCCCTTGAAAACTTTTTACAGTTTGGAGATTTCTCGTTATCTGTCGTAAGAAACCATATATATCCATTGAGTCATATATGCTTAGCAGAAATGAGGCTCATGCATATCCTTTATTCCTCATGCATATATTTTATTATAGGATGTATGCACTCCGTTAAATTCATTAACATCTCTCTTTTTTCCATGATTTTGGATTTGATATCGGATGTTGCCGCAACCAATGGAAATTAGTTGCTGAAGAGAGGTTAATTATTTATCCACACACAGTTGGTCATTTTTTCACTTTGCATTTATTTATTCGTCTTTAAGTTTGGTTTAACTTCCCATCTCCTAGTTTATTCAATTTAGGCTACCAATATATACTACAAAATTTAAATATTGTATGTATTTCAAAATTTTAGTGGAAACTAATTTAGCGATATTTTACCAAAAATTCCTACTCTTGGGCTATTTCAAAAAACTAAAAATTAAAATAAGTACCATATATTAAGGTGGACTTTTTTCTTGTTTTAAATTTCCCATCAGGCAGAATTGAAGGGTTAAACATTTAATGATTTCTTCTATTTTCAGAAAAAAAAAAAGTACTAGTAAAGTAAACAACTAAATCATAAAAAATAACTTAAAAAGAAGAAAATAAACGATTCATCTAAATATGCTAACAGTTAACTAACTATAAACCCAAAAAAAACACAAGTAAAAGTAGTTGTTAAAAATTAGAATAGACTCTCTTCAACTCAGTGTCAAATTGGGTGGTGAAATGATTGAATAAATCAAACTCAAAGCAAAGTATTAAACTCTTCTTTTCACAAAACTAGAGAGCATTTTATCATCATGATTCAATGCAACTAATTAACTATTGAAGATGGCAACATAATAAAATTCCACAAGAATGATTCCAAGTTGCCATGTAAGAGAAATATGTTGTCATGGCATAGAAATTTGAGTTACAAGTAATCAACCATCAAAGATAAAAGTTCAAGGAGTTTATAATAGTATCTAGCAAATTGTGTGAGATTATTAGACATTATACTCTATCTACACAGTAAAAGGTTTGAAATTGTTTGTAATCTATCATGCCTCAATCTTGTAGAGTATCAACTTGATAGCATTGCATGCAACTTTATTTGTTACCATGATTTTTTATAAGGAATATCATTAATTATAAGAGAGATCATTTTTTTAGTCCTCATAATGTGAAATATATCATGAGGTAAATGTTTTGATGTTCATGTGGGTTTACTAACCATTTCATTTATATAACTACACTAATACCTATCAATATGGAAGACCTTGCCCTTCATTGTAAAATCCAAGATAGACATACACATTTTCAGTTGCATTATTAAAAACTTTTGTCAAGTTACTACCATGCATATTGCTTAGCAATCTAAAATAAATAAAAATAATATTAATATCCAATAAATTTCACATAAATATTAGATAAAATTAAAAATAAATAATATGCAAAGCCTTTCAACGCACAGGTTTCAAACATCCTCAAAATAAATAAAATATTAAAATGAAAATCAAATCCACACTGCAATAACGTGACTAACCAAATGAAAAAAATAAAATAAAAATTATAATAATGTGACTAACCAAATGAAATAAAGAAAAAAATTTAAAAGCATGAATCTAAGCCAATTCTAAACCGCAAATTCATATTAATGTGACTAACCAAATTGAAATAAATAAAAAAATTATATAAGCATGAATTGAAGCACTATTCACAAGACGTGCCATTGAAAGGAAAAAAAGCAAGCATTAATAGAAAGAAACATTAAAAAAATCAAACAAACAAAAGCGGAACGGAACGTGGACAAAAACGCATCAACCCAAACTATTTTCAAAGAGGTGCGGATTCAATTTAATTTTAAAAAACCATGAACTCTCAATGGACGAGAGAGCAGGGATTTTGAAGTAAGAGGCGGTAGAACTCTTGTAGCTGTTGAAGGGTGCGGGGGAATCTCTCCTATATATACCTATTAAGTCTTATCATTTGTCCAGCATCTTCCTCCTCATCTGTCCATATCACGTCTGGCTATGCTTCTATGTGTTTGGCTGTCTGTGTGGTTTGAGTATGGGTTTGTGTGTAGGTCGAGTTTGTGTTTGAGTCAGTCATGGTTGTGTGCGATAGAGCAGGAGGCTGGCAATAGAAGGGCAGCGCAGTTGAGTTGCTTAACCGTTTCTTTGGGTTATGAAATGCTATGTATGGATCAAATTTTATTTAATTTCAGTGTTTCTGTTGATAGATCTAATTCCATTTCATAACCTTGTCTTTTTTTTCCAGGGAAATGAAAGAAAGAAGGAAAGAGATGGTTGAGGTTGCTTCTGTTCAAAGCCTACCTCGCTGATCCCGATTACCTTGCCGAAGAAATGAAATCGAATCCCAATCTGTATGCAGAGATGTCTCTGTGTCTGTATGTCTCTGGTTCTTTAGCCATTTTTATTGAATTTAAGGCTCTGCTTCCTCCTCAATAATTTATATTAGATTTAATTTTCCTCAATAATTTCTATTAAATTTAATTTTTCCTTCATTGTTTCAATCGGCATCATCAATAATTTCTATTAGATTGAATTTTCCCTTCCTTGCTTCAATCGGTTTCTGGCTCTAGCGTCACCAATTTATTCTGTGCGAATTCAAGCATCACTGGGTTTTTGAATCACTTCTCATAGCTCCCTATTGGGGTTTAATCTGCTGTGTTAGTTTAGTTTGTGGTTTAATCTTTTCTCCACAAAATTTTACCGTTAATGGCCTCTGTTTCCTCGTCAATAATTTTACCCTCATGTGTTCACCATACCATGCCATTTCTATTACATTTACTTTTTCATTCATGGCTTCAATCCACTCATGTAACCTGTGGTTTTTTTCGCTGTAACATGCCAAGTATTATGGGTAGTGTGTCATTTTAACCCGAAATTTTTTAGATATATAACCTACTTTGTATGGCGTTGTGTGCTACGGTAATCCATGTTCTCTGGACTGTTCATTTCTGGGAAGCGCCATATTGGTGTCTGGTTTTTGTGTCTTTGTTCCCAATCAAACACTCTGTGTCTTTGTTCCAAATCAAAGGCTCTGTGGGTAAAATTTAATGGCCAAAATTTGTAGGTTGATAGAAGAAGACACCAATGGATATGGACCTCTCATCCCTTCCAGGGGATTCTCTGTTGGTTGCAATTGTTGAATTATCTTTCTATTGATAATCACAATGGATTTGGACTGTTCCAGAAGATCCTCACTACATCCAATCGTTTGAGATCAATGCTATTTCTTGATTTTGTTATTCATTTCGATATACCATCTATCTCTTTGTAAATCTGACTATTCCAGAAGACACTTTGCTGTATCAAAATGATTGAGACCAATATTATTTCTTGATTATGTTATTCTTTGTATATCTCGAAGTAAATTCATTCATTTCGGCCTTGTGTTTGTACTTTCTTATGATTTGATGCACTTATAAGATTTGATTCACTTATGATTTGATGCATAGGAACCGCCAAGGTGAGAATTGTTATCTTCCAATGCGCTCTTGTTGCTGCTGTTACGCAAACCCTGGTTGGGCTATTCTATTCCACTGCTCCAAATTCGTTTCAGGTAATCTGTTTATTTCCTTGCTTCTTTAAATTTTATTCATTTCAGGTACTCTATTTATTTCTTGTGCTTCTTTAAATTTTAGGTAATATGTTGGTAATTTTTTGTTAGTGTAATTTTGTTGTTTTTATTTCATTTTCTTTAATTAGTTTAATCTCTTCAAACAGCTTCCCGTCTTTCTTAATTTTGATAATTAGTTTATGATATTTCGATTTAGATTTCATTTCTGTATAGCCTTTAAAATTTCTATTGGTTGCAACAAAAATCACTTGTAGGAACATAATTGATCACATTAAAAGTATTTTCAGCCAAGTAATTGTGCATGGTTCTACGTAGGGTTCAGGTCCTTGGTTCAAGCCTCCTCCTCTATTGTTGAGGATTAGGTTGCAGCTACACATTTATTAACTTTTTGCATTTGTTACTTTCGAAGTTTTCGGTCGTCAAAAGGCAGAGTAATTTTATGAGCCTTTGTTAGATATGATATCGTTGGAATTATCCAGCCGATCATAATCGCAAACTTCTCTAGATCATCATTTGTTTGAAATTTTTCACTCGTTTCTGTGAAGTTAATCAATTTGAACGTAAATCAAAGCCCTCAAAGGATTAGTCAGGGCTCCATTTGTTTGAAACTTTTCACTCGTTTCTGTGAAGTTAATCAACTTGAACGTAAACCAAAGCCCTCAAAGGATTAGTCACGGCTCCAGTGATGCCCTCCCTCCGCTTTCCAATATCTCAACATTGTATTTGCATTTCTTTCTAATTACATATAGGGCAAGTTTCAAAAGTATAAATATACAAATCTAAGGTT
>APFE030410175.1:245896-268835 GCA_000404065.3 Pinus taeda | reverse complement strand
AGGCCTATTTATTGTTGAGAAACAATGAAAAACCCTTAACATTCCTAAACCTAACCCTAGGAGATGAAACGCCAAACTGTGGGCCCCGTTTGGGGATAAGTTGGTACATCAACTTCCCGGCGTCGTAACTTTAGCATATGATCTCCGTTTGACGCGAACAATAGCTCATTAGAAAGATCTATTCGAGCACTATCATTGTTGGAATGGCAACACCAGTCCATGTTCCATGGACTCGTGTTGCCCTTGGATTCCCAAAAAACGTCATTTAGGGCCTCAAAACGGCGCCGGAAGTTCGGGACCCGAAAAACTGCTAAAAATAGTAAGTTGTGCTACAATTAAGGAAACTGAAAATGCTGAGAAAGACAATGGTGGGGGTCCAGTTGGACTTGGCAGGTGGCCACCAATATCCACCTGGATCATTCAGGACTCGAAAAACTGCTAAAAATAGTAAGTTGTGCTACAATTAAGGAAACTGAAAATGCTGAGAAAGACAATGGTGGGGGTCCAGGTGGACTTGGCAGGTGGCCACCAATATCCACCTGGATCATTCAGGACCCGAAAAACTGCTAAAAACAGTAAGTTGTGCTACAATTAAGGAAACTGAAAATGCTGAGAAAGACAATGGTGGGGGTCCAGGTGGACTTGGCAGGTGGCCACCAATATCCACCTGGATCAGAAGATGGCCTAAGGTTTTATCTAATGACATATTGTGCAAAAGAAAGAAGAATTGGATGCAGCAAAATAACAAATGTTTTAGTAAATGGGGTATTTGCTTGAACATGTGTCCCACAAACAATAAAGAGATAATTTTTTTTTTTTTTTTCAAGAATACTTGGGATAAGGAGCTAGGGAGGAAGAAAAAATACTATATTGAAGAGTTTAATTCCACTCATAATCATCAACAAAAGGCGTACACAGGGGCCAATATTTCTTGGAGAGCCAAAATTCTTATTGCTTAGTTAAGGACTAATTCTCATCAACTTCGTTGTGAAATAGGGCACTGGAAAAGGCCAAATGAAGTATGGGAAGAAAGAGTAGGCATTTGTTTCTCTTCTAGAAAAGTGGAAACAAAAAAAATTTCATTTTAGAATGCAAGTCCTTCAAAGATAGCAGGGAAAGTTATATAGGTGTTCTGGAAACTAGCTCTTGGGATAATTTATTCAGCGAAACGTTTGTCGAGAAGTTGGAAGCATTTATTATGAGGCTTCAGAGGAAAATAACTGAATACATGAATTATATGGTGAAGTGATTTGTCCCATAAACTATTTTTAACTTCGTGGACATTAAAATTTATTTATTTATTTCTTTCTTACCGCATTCACCACACCATTGTGATGCACTTCCAATGTGTAATTCACACCTAACATGATTAACTTAAGTATCACACTCGTACCTAACATGCTTAACTTAAGTATCACACTCTCCTTGGATTTGCGTTTTGAATTTTCTTTATGATGCTTTTCATGATATGTTAATCATCTTTGTTCGTAGATATGTCAATAAGTGTAAAAGGGTAAATATTTGGTGTATATTATAGCATATGTTAACCATCTCTTGTTTGTAGATATTTTAACATTGTCAATGAGTGTAAAAGGGTAAATATTTGGTGTATATTATAGCATATGTTAATCATCTCTTGTGTATAGATATTTTAACATGGTCAACGAGTGTAAACGGGTAAATATTTGGTGTATATTATAGCATGTCTAATTTAGTAAGGACGTATATATTTAGCACGGGACTTCATTTAGAGACATCTTACTTCAATGTGTAATATTTAATAATGAAAATTAATTTAATAATCATGTTATAAACAAAATTTAAGTTGACATGGAAAGATGATAATTTTTGATATCACTAAATCACACTTTCTTATATTATTCTTAGTTATCATATTTATCTTAAACAAATTCTATTTCTTTAAATTATGTTTTATATTATCAAAATTTAGAAACTTATAAACGAAACCATATTTTTATTTTGAAACTTAATTGTTTTGGTATTATTTTCCATCATAAAATATTAGATAGTTAAAAGATAAAATCATCTTTTCATTTCATATAATCATGTTTCAGTTTTATTAGTGAAAGATTTTAATGGTGCTCATCTCGTTAATATTCCAATAAATATGATAATGATTCATCCATGAAGTGTAGACTAGTTGGTTTGCTTGGGATTTAGTTAGTGCTAGATCACGGGTCCAAACCTCATGGGGAAGGTTTGAGGATGGAAGCCAATTTGGGGGAATTAACTATCCCAAGAAGCATCCAAGCTCGATTGAGTCTCGCACAATCCTGGTGAATAACATCCCATTATGGGTAGATCGATCTTCTTCCATCCAATACAGGGGCTAGCCCCGACCTAACTTAGCTTCGTCAATATATATGGTAATGATACAAATAAGTTACTAACATAATTTATTTATTTGTTTATTTATTATATTAACTTCAATTTAAAATAAAATTATGTCCATTGATCCTTATAACATTAAAACATTTCAAAATTAAAGTATGAAAACTATTGCGTGCATGGCTATGCGTGATTCGACACATTCCACCATGCCATTCGACAATAATGTCGCGAAATCCATAAGGTCATTAAAGAATCTAAGCTCGTCGCCATCCAATGCATCAAGATTCCTAACAAAGGTCAATCAATTAGCTTCGTTGTTGGCCTCCATTCGACAACAAAGGTCTCAAGTTGTTGTTGTTGTTGCTGCTATTGTGACTGATCCTAAGCCCCTTGAAGTCTCTGTCAAGTTGACCTCTGCTCATGGTCATGGCATCGTCGTTGCGACTAAGATTTCTCTCTTAAAAGATCTGGTGTAGGCCCGCTCTCCCTTCATTTCTCGTGAGCAAAAGCTAGTTTTGGGAAACTTTATGCAATTGGATTCATCCCTCTGTAGATTTTAATCCCATATCTATGCCATCTTTAGGCACTCTTTTGTGGTTCAACTCCCTAATTTTCCTCTTCATATGAAGCACCCATATTTAGCTACTCTTGTGTGGGTTCATCCCCCTAATTTTCCTCTTCATACGATGCACCCAGATATTTTATATGATGTTGGTAATTCCCTAGGAAAATTATTAAGATCGACACTAACAGGCTAGTGTAGGGTATTGTAACCTTTGCACTTATATGTGTTGAAGTCAATATCAACTAGGAGTACCTCATAAAATCCCCTTGAATTGGAGGGGAGTTGTTTACTTGAAACCACTGGATTATAAGAACACAATCTTCTATTGCAGGATCTGCAAACAACTTGGTCATCTTTAGAATGTATGCCCTTCTTTTCAAGGGCCCTCTCCACGCTCGATGGACATGAAAGATACTCAAGGGTGGAAAGATCCTAAAAATTCAAAGGGACGTTCTAGGAAACATTCTATTCCTATGCGAGGCAGTAAACAACAACCAAAAACACCTTCATAAGATTCAAATCCTACAACCTTAGTGCAGCCATAGGTTGTCCTATCTCATTCCTTTGATATTGGGGTTCTCTCGATGAATATGTTATAAAAAATACTCAACTATAATTTTGGCCTCACCTATGATTGGGCACACGTGATTCCATGAATCATACCATTCATTGGTGATAAGGAAGCAACCAACACTGAATACCCTCCGAAAGTAGATATGTCTCAAGAAAAGGCAACAATTGTCTCCTCTACAATGGTTCCAAACAAGCCCTCAGAGGGGATCGATGTATGAAAGAAAAAAAAAGAACTTAGAAAATACTAGTGGTCAATGGTGGGCTCCAAGATTAGAGTTGCAAATTAGATAATGGCCAATGCCCTAGTTTTGTGGGCATGTTGTAAATATTGATGTATTAGGGGTGTAGTTTGAAAATTACAGGTAATATTAATTTAACTTACAATTTTTTTATTTATCAAATTCCTTTTGTAAAAGTTAAAATATTTTTGGATCAGAATATTTTAGTGTTTTTTGTTTGCTTTTTTTTTAATCAAATTCCTCTCTCAACAATTAAGATATTTATGAATTTTGATCCTGTGAGGTACATGATGAAAAACATTTTTATTTAAAATTTGAAGGTTATCTTATATTAAATTAAATTAAAATAAAATATAGGGTCAATTCTCACCATTGTTACTGTAACATACATCTTTTGTAAACACAAGCTTATTAGGGGATTTGAATCTTAAATCTTACAATTTACATAATATAACAATTACTAATTGAACTTCCCAAAGATTTTATATGTGTGTGTGCGTGTGTACACGTGCATGTATGTGTGTGTGTTTTGAGATGACTGGCATGCCTAACCTGTGGCTTGAGTGCTATGTGTGTGTGTTTTGAGATGACTGGCATGCCTAACCTGTGGCTTGAGTGGCCATGATGCAAGGGCATCTAAGCCTTCAAAATCACCCGATGATTGCACCTAGACTAGGCCACACTAGCGCTTAGTATGGCTGAATTTTTGCTCATGGAGTTTTGAACTCGTGACCTTTACACCACAGAGTGCCTTAACAAATCACCTTGTCACTGTCTCCTCTACACCCCATGGCCTCCCAATGACTATATTTATATTTATATTAAATTTTAATTTAAGTATATATGAACTTCATAATTATATATTTATATTAAATTCAATTTTAAACTATTCATGATATTATAAATCTTAGCCCATGGGTGTTGGATTCAATGGTGGAAAGCAATGTTTTTCATCATTGGGAAATTCCCATGAGGGCTTTACCTAAAGCATAGTGGTAGAATGTGTGGTTTCATTCTTAGAAACCACATTAAATGGTTTTGTGGTATGTGTACACATAAGTGGATAACCCCCCCCGCGTCCTCCTTTTAAAACAAAGTTATTTTTTATGACAAAGTCCCTTCCACTATAAAGGTTTCCCTTCAAAAACCTCTTTCAGGATCTTCAAAAAAAGCAACTCTCCATAGATCTTACTTGCTACTTTTGAGATTGTCATTGGAATTGATACCCAGTGGGTCTTCTTCATTGGGGAAATGCAGGGAAATCCCTCAGAGGGTGGGGCATGGAATACACTACACATCTCCCACAAATTTTCTCTTTCTTTTCCATCCAACACTGGGCTTGCAAAAAATAACTATGTTGAATTATTTTCCCTCAAAATTATTCTATAGATATATTGTGAACAAGGCATCACAAATTTGCATATATATGGGGACTCTTAGGTGGTTATAAAATGGATGACAAGAACTGCTCCAACTCAGAAACTACACTCTTCTATTACTCTTACAAAAAAAATTAAACATATCCTCTCTCATATTACTAAGATTAGTTTCAATCATGTACAGAGAAATATGAAATCGAAAGTTGATGCACTCTCCAAAATTAGACTAGATTTGGACCAAGGCACATGCAAAAACACTAAAGAAAAATAACTCTAGAATATTTTCTTGACCCTTAGGCCTGGCTAGCTTCTTTTATGCAAAGTCATAGTTTTTTTTGGTCATTTAAGTGTGATGATAATATGATAGCAATTGATTGGACATTATATAGCCTAAATATAATTGAAAAGTAATTGTAATATAAAATGACAAAGACAAGATGTATATTTACTAGTAGATGAAAAGTAAGTACTATATTTCCATATGTGAGTGGGAAAATTTTTGGACATACTCAAGACCATGCGCCATAGGAATGTTATCAAATATTTACAATTTTGTTTATATTTTATAAATAGAATGCAATTATATATATATATATATATATTATATATATTATTTTTTTTTTTTTTTTTTTCGGGCAAATGCTAAGCTATTATATTAAGAAAAAGAAAAGGATATTTACAAGAGGTCGAGACCTCTGAGAGCATGTGAACAGCTCTCTGACTAGTTTATCAAGCCAAAAACTGAGATTACAGGCTTTGATATAGTGCCTGTTTCCACCATTACAATTCCAGTGTACAAAATTTAAACATTATAGCCTGGAATTAGCAAAACATAAACAGAAAAGTGACTAGACAGAGACAAGAAGCCTGATAGAAGATGGAGGCTGGAAAGTGAACACGTGGCGATGGCGTCTGAGTCCTGGTGGCATGCTGGACGCAACCCGGGTGGGCATAGTTGCCACACGCAATCAAAATAGCAGGGACGGACTGAGCGCGGGTGTCCCTCGTAACAAAACTGAAAACCAAAAATCGCTGAAGGATTACCTTACTCCTGCCTTGCTTCTGCATCCGCTTGGTCCTCATTAACCTTCTGCATAGCCTCTGCCTGCTCGGCCTTCCATTCCGCCTCCTCGCGTTCTGGGTCCGGCACAAACTCAATTTCCATGCCTGCCGGAATGTCCTCCAGTCTCAGAATACCCGGAGGGAGAATGGGGTACAAACGACCACCGAAGAAGCGTTCCAGCTTCTTGACATCCTCAGGTATCTTCTTGGCGTCTGAACTGTATATTTCCATGTCCATAAGGCTGCCAATCTCTCGGAGAGCCTCAGTCTGCTCCTTCGATTGAAAGCCAGTGCTGTCCTCTTCGAGCTTGCTCTGAGAGGAGGGCAGGTAGGAGCTTTCCTTCTGGCTGTCGTTCTGAGAGGAATTGGTCGAGCTAGACCCCTGCTCCTTAGAGATTCCTTTTCCCTTGCCCACTTCGTCATTTTCCTCCGAAAAACCACTGTGATAATTGCAGAAATAATTGGCTTATTGCTGCGACGAATGTAATTGAATCTTACCGTCTGCACCGAGTTGATGATATCCGAGTCGGATTCATCAGAGCCCGGAGAACTGTGCGAGACACAGGCCAGCGGTGAGATCCTCTGCAGTGAATGTGCTCCTCTGCTCCCAAATTCCACCTTCTTACCGGAATGTCTGCCCCTGCTAGGCGAAGCATGACCTCTGAGAGGCATCCTGAAGCTATAAAATTGCAACTGGGTTTTCTGAACAAGCTTCGCCGTGAGGAAATGAGACAATGGGGGCCAAATCTTAAAACAATTGCTGCCTCTGAACCAGTTCGGCTTCCTGGACCAGTAAGCGAGATGGCCTCTTTGCTTACGCTCACTTACCCTCCTCTCCTCTGCCCGCAGAGCTTCTTTCTCATGCAAAACAGAGTTGAAAACCCTGGCCTGAACAGGTAAGCCTGTCAAGCTGAACTCATCATACCCCAACATTCTGTTTGCCGCTGTCTCCATTCCTTGATAACTCGAGCAGAGGAAATGGCATTGAATGCCCTTCAATGCGCAGTTAATGGAATTCATTGAGCTCCGGACAGGGTGCCTTCACGTCGAAGGCTTCGCGTGTCCATCACATGGTCAGCCTCTTGCCACTTGTCACCCGCATCCGGGTAATTTTTTATATATTTTTATTATTTATTAACTCATTTAAAATTATTGGGTTGAGAGGCGCTCTTCATCCTAGTACAATAGATAAATATAAATGGAGTCGTCTAAGGAGGTGGAGGAATTGTCAAGTGGCTAGAATCCGGGCAAAATTTCAAAAAATCTTGTAGAAGTAGTGTTTGAATTGTGTTTTTAATGGTGGAAATGGATTCACCATCAAAAACATCTAAAGAACTTAAAATTATGAATTTAGACAATTTTTACTTGGATTTACAAAAATCCTTGTAGGATTTTTTCAAAATATAGCTGGAATTTCCATAACTTTTAGGGCAAAAAAGCATAATTGTTAGACTATGGAAATATAAATAACACTACATTAAAATAAAAATAACTTCAAACTAAAAAAAATAAAAAAAAAGTTCTATCTTGATTATTATTATTTTATTATTTTCTGTTAGGTAGTTAAGATAAACTTGACTTGGTCAAGTAACTTCAAACTAAAAAAAATATAAAAAGTTCCACGTGATTATTATTATTTTTTGTTGGATAGTTAAGATAAACTTGACTTGGTCAAGTTGTGGTTTTTGAGCTCCAGATTTATGAGAACCCATGGTATTGACCCATGGTATTCATGTGAAATATAACTTCTTTTAAGAGGGAAATTAAACCATCCTAATTGATAAATATAAAGAACACTACATTAAAATAAAAATAACTTCAAACTAAAAAAATAAAAAGTTCTACGTGATTATTATTTTTTGTTGGGTAGTTAAGGTAAACTTGACTTGGTCAAATTACCAGTGGTTTTTCATGAGAACCCATGGTATTCATGTGGAATATAATTTATTTTAAGGGGGAAATTAAACCATCCTGAATCCATCTTAACTCTGGATCTACCAAGCGAGGGATCAAATCTCTTGAGATGCAACTTATTTTAGAGTGAAAAGAGACTTGACGCTTGGTAGATCCAGAGTTAAGATAGAACTAGGCTAATTTATTTCATACTTATATTTAGATTAAATTTCAAATTTAAACTATGTGAGACTACAAATATTTATTATTTACTAACCCATTTATATTATGATTTATGAAAATCTATTTTTAATTAAAAAAAATTGTTATCGCTTTTTAAATATTAATAAATTGAAACTTATTTCAATAAATACTAATTATTCTAAAAAATAATAAATAACAATAATGATATACAATTTATTTTCATTTTTCATATAAATTTTAAATTTAACATTAACATTGCAAATTGAAATAACTTATCTCATAGAAGTAATGAGTTATATTGGTGTGTTGATTTTTGAGTTATGCAAAAACCTAGCTGGTTTTTTGTTTGTTTGTAAAACCCTAATGATTGTTCGTGACTGTTTCCTTTAGCCACTCTACTCATGGCTAGTGCCAAGAGATGGAGCATTAATCTCTCATCTTGTAAGGTTGTCTCGAAAGGAAGGATTCCTGAGCAAACTACTCACACATCATCCAACTCTTCAAATCCTAAGAAATCTGGAGAGCCGAAAGGTTTGCAGCAACATGCAGGGAAACAAAGACCAAGAAATGTCCTACCTAAAGCAACTATCGACCCTAAATTGGAGATTTTGTTAAATTGGATAGGAGAATACATCTAGTATATGTAAGATCGTGCACTATTTGGTAATTTTTTGGGCATATGGCCAAAAAAGAAACCATTAACCCACTAAGTTTATAGCAAATGGAAGTTGAAAGGCCATATTAAGTTAGAGCTGGGAGCCAAGGGTTTTCTTATAATATTTTTTCCATTTTGGAGATTGGAACCAAGTGTTCAAAGATGGACCCTATTTTTTAACTCTGCAAGGATTTATTTGAGATTTTGAACAGAGAGGTTCATCCCAAACAATGAGGACTTCAAGGCAGCACCAATGAGAATCAAGATGTACTCTTTACCACGTGAGTTTTGGGATAAGGGGAATTTGGCATAGATAGGTAATGCCCTAGGGTATTATGCGAAAAGTTTAGAAGTAACAAAATAGTAACACTACACATCTTATGCACGCACTTGCGTGTATGTGAATATATTTGAGCCCCTCCCTGGATCAATTTATTGTTATTACTAGGACGAGCTTTGGAAGAAGATGTTAGACTACGAGTACATACCATTCAAGTGCAAAAGATGTCATGAATATGGTCATTTGTACCGTAATTTCCCAATAATTACCAAAAATGTGTTTATTGAGGCTCCTTCAAACCAATCTGATGATGGGCTTACTCGAGTGAGAATTAGTGGAACGCTAAACCACCTCCACACCAAGGCCAAACAATAAAGAAAGAGGTGGAGTCCAATGGATACGAGTCACTAGCAACACAGGAGGAATAGGAGGGAAATGCATTTGAATAACCGACAAGTGTGGAGATGAATCAACCATTGGGCTAGTCTGTCCCAAAGGAAAATCCACTAACATCGTTAGGTACACAACCTATCCAATGAGTTAACCCTTAAGTTGAAAATCTGTGCCATGGGGTTTTCGTTGGGTAGCCACCTCTCCCCACTATAATTCTTCCCGTCGATCTAGACAATGTATAACCACTACCAGAACAAATTGAGGATATGGAGCTAGATTCATTAAATTTGCAGGAGATAGCTAATGCTTGGAAAGGGAAAGATCCATTCACTCTCCCTAAATATCAAGTTTTTCACTTGGGGTGAGCATACTTAAAAGCATAAGCATGCCATAGTGAGTTCTAGTTCAGGCGCATAAAATATGTGTCCATTGGGAGTACAGATGCACTTAATGAAAGATACTACGAAGCCATACAAAGAGGAGAAGAAGAGGGGATGCAAGACTAATTTGAGACTATTGAGAGAAATTGTAGGAGATTTGGTGAATTCAGGATGAGTTAGGGTTATCATGAAGTTACTCTATGGATTTAGAAAGTATCAATCATGAAGACAATATCATGGAATATGAGGGGCCTAAGTAGCAAAAACAAGCAAAGGCTCCTAAAGGATAAGTGGCTTGAAGAAAAATGTCTATTATGATAATACAAGAAACTAATTTTAGGAGAGATGTTATCCAAAATATCCAGTAACTAGAAGCATAAATGTCAATCAGTGGCCCTAAACACTTGGGGCTCCTAAGGAGGCCTAGCAATTCTATGGGCCAAGGAAGATATTAGAGTCATGAACATGTTTTCTTCTTTCATGAGCATAACCATAAAGTTTCAGATTATTTATTGGATGTGGAGCCTGATTATCTTCCTGATTCAGAGGTCTTGTTTCAGTCACGTTTGGATCCCAATCCTTGATGGGGGTGTGGGTGGGATTTCTCCCCCACAATTGATTCCTGGGGTGTCCAAGGGGGGCAGATGCATGTTTGGAGCTGCCCCGGCAGGGGTTCGGGGGCAGTGCCCTGAAGCTAAAAATAGGTGAAAAATTGCCTTGTAAAATATTGTATTTTTGTAGTTAATTTGGGTCGTTCATTAGACAGATGATTTGACAGTAAAAGTTATGTTTAATTTAGGGTTATTTTCCCTAGAAGGAAACCCTTTGGTTTATATGAGAGAATTGTATTACAGATGTGTATTATTATTCTGAGTGAGAAAGAGAGAGGAGACTGTGTGAGAGCGAAGAGGAAATTACAATGAATCTGCAATAGGTTGTATCTCTTCATTTTGCTGGATAATATAACAGGAAGGACTGGTTGTTTCTCTGTGGACGTAGACCAAATTGGGTGAACCACATATATATGTGTCTCTCTTGTTCTATGCATTTCTTTATTTGTGTTTCCAAAATATTTTTGTGTATTTGATTGCTCAGTTAATTAATTTCTAACAACTGGTATCGAAGCCGAAGGGTTATTTGGCTAATAAACTCGCATGGGAGAAGGGTTCCTGGTTCGAGTGGGAGCAATGACAGAAGATGGTAGGTTTAGGGTAGATAAATTTAATGGCCAAAACTACTAGTTGTGGAAGATCTAGATGGAAGATTATTTGTAGAAAAAAGATCTATACCTACCATTGAGTGGAAAGACAAAGAAGCTTATGAGTATTTCAGATGAAGGGAGATTCTTGACAGAAAAGCATTAGGAACAATATAGTTGTGCCTGGTGGCTTTGGTAGCCTTTAATATTTCAAAGGAAACAACACCAGAAGGTCTAATGAGTGCCTTGGTGAAACTATATGAAAAACCCTCAACTTCGAATAAGGTATTTCCTATGAAGCGTTTATTTAATATGAAGATTTCATAAGGTGGATTTGTTTCTTATAATTTAAATGTGTTTAATATGGTTACCAGTCTGTTAAGTTATGTAGGAGTAAATTTTGATGATGAAGTTAGAGATCTATTGTTTCTCTGCTCATTACCAAAAAAATGTAATGGTTTAGTTATGGCCACCAGTAACTCTGCCTTTGGATCTAATACTTTAAAGTTTGATGATGTTGTTGGTGCCATCCTTAGTGAGGAAATGCAACGAAAAATCTCTGGTGGGACATTAGGCAATGCTTTGACTATAGAGACTAGGAGAAGAAAAATGGAAAGATGAAGGAGCCTATGAAATCACAATAAGTTAAGAAAAGGAAGATCCAAAACCAGATCAGGGATACTATGTTGGAAATGTGGGAAGAAAGGACACCTGAAGGAAGACTGCAAATCTCAAAAGGGAAAAGAAGGAGATGGACATCAAGAGAACAATTATGAAGTGAATGTGACAGGTGATGTGTTGCAAGATACTTTGATTCTTTCATTAGAGAATATTATTGATGCATGAGTGGTAGATTCAGGGGCCTCATTCCATGCCACACCTAATAGGAAACATTTTCATGACTATGTTTAAGGAGATTTTGGATAGGTTCGTGTGGGTGATGATAAACCTTGTATAATCATTGGAATGGGTAAGGTTTTTATAAATCAGCATAATGGAAACCAATATCTATTGAAGGAGGTAAGGAATGTTCTATATCTAAAGAACAATCTAAGTTCAACAGGGCAGTTGGGAGGCGAAGGATGTGTAACTACTTTTACAGACAAAATTTGGAAGGTCACTAAAGAAGCTCTAGTAATAGAAAAAGGAGAAAATGTTGGTACATTGTATTTATCCAATAATATTTCTAATTTTGTTAATGCTTTAACCTCCACAGGAGAAGATACAACACTCTGACATCATAGGCCTGGGCACATGATTGAGAAGGGGATGTAGATTCTTCATTCAAGAAATTTGTTGCCAGGTCTGAAGCATGTTGATTTGGATTTTTGTGAAAATTGTGTTTATGGAAAATAGAAGAGAGTCACATTTATCAGAGTTGGGAAGGAAAATAAGAGTGAAAAAATAGAGCTTGTGCATATAGATGTATGAGGACCTCCTCAGGTATCATCTCTTGGTGGATCTTGATATTATGTTACTTGTCTAGTTAATTTAATGTCTTAAATTGCTCTACATAAATTGTCAATCCGGGTATCGTAAACTGATGAAGTGTGGTGCACTATATGTGCTTAGTTAACCTTTCTCTTACTTCGTTGTTTTATAGTTTATGTTGTTTTTGGGTTTTGTTCTTGTTGGTTTTCTAATGACTATGAGACCCAGTATCCTTGCTGATTCAGCAAAAGGACAAGATGATTCTATCATGTCATTAGTTCAATCAAGATAAAATGCAATAACCAAACAATGAGCTAGTGACTATGAGACCCAGTATCCTTGCTGCTTTAGCAAAAGGACAAGATGATTCTATCATGTCATTAGTCATTAAAAGGCTATGTGCATCACTAATCTACAATCAACTTGAAAGAAATTTATATACAGCTAATATACATAAGCATAACAAAAATTAAATGCAAAATTAAATGACAACTATAGAAGGCAGGGGCCCCCTATGAAATCAAAGCAAAATTGAACACACTTGCATGAATTAAAATTGCATGAATGAAAAATCTAATCTATCAAACTTGAAAGTAATCAAATCAAATCAAAGCAATATTTACAAAATGAAATCTATTCTACCTTACATTCTACAAAGCAATATTTGCAAAATGAAATCTACTCTACCTTACATTCTAATGTGTTCCATGATATCTACTTCATATCTCCTTCCATGTTGAGAACATCAAAGCTTTATTCAAATTCTTCAAAAGTACAAAGTACAAAAAAGTTCTCCAAAGCTTTCAAAAGCCATCAAGGAAGAACTACAATCTTAAGAACTAGGGACTAAAAAGACTAAAAAGACTAACAAATGAAGGAGAGAGATCTCCTATTTATACAAAAAGATGAGAGCCATCTCATTAATGACAATCCATGAATCTCTCCCTCTACCTCTAGAGTCCTAATCAAAATAGGAACTGATAAGACACATGTCTTTTTAGAGTTACAATACAATTAGGAGATGTGACACATATCCTCATGATCCCATGATTCTTTCCACTCAAATTCGAATTTGGCCTTAGAGTGCCACATAAGGGTCTTCTAGAAGCCTCCTTTCAACCTACACATGTCAACAATCTCAACCCATTGGTTAGGTATAAGCTTATGCACATTATTTCCTAATTTTTAACCACAAATTCACTTAAAAGGCTTAGAATTAATAAAGATTGGAAAAACATCAATGTGGCCCAATGATAATGTAAGTGGGATGAATGTGGTGACATAGTAGTGAATTTGAGGTGATATAATGGACATAATAGTGAAAGTGTAATGGAAATGAATGACATTTTCAAGACTCAACACCAAGCAGGGAGAGTTGACCTCCCAACCACCTGAAACAGCTCCAATAGTTGCCACTGCCCCTCCCACAGTTGCAGCAGCAGTCCTTCCCACTATCCCAGCTTCAACAACAGGTACCTCAGCTTCAGCAGCAGCAGCAACAATAACCCCAGATACTAGCATGGGCATGGAAGAGATGATGAAGGCAATAAAGGAGTTAGAACTCCAAATGGCAGAACTAAAAGAAGCCAAAGAAAAATTGGCCAAGTTAGAGGTAAGCTATGATAAATCTAAAATAGCTGTGGCATAAAAAGCAAGAGAGGTAAAGGCCTTGGAACATAAGGTAAAATCCTTGGAGAAAGATCTTTCTCTTCATAAACCTCTATCAGAAATCAAAACAATTTTGTGGACTAAGATTGGCCAGTCCATCACTGATCAATGGAGATCAATACAAATTATCTATGAGCAAATTGAATTGATAGAAATAGCCCAAGTAGAGATTCAAAAGGCTAGAGCATCATTAGGAAACATGCCCGAATAGGCCAATAGACTAATTCATTTTTTGAATACTCACACCAGGGAACAACTAGCAGCTTTGGAGATCAGGGACAGAACAGGTACTATTTTGACAGTGAAAAAGGTGCTAACCATGAGGAATTTTATATAGAATCTAGAGAGAAAGTGCCAAGAAATGTAGATAGAAATAAATTCCTTTACAGAAAAGTTTATAGTCATGCAGCAAAAGGGTCTACCCAGTTTGGTAACCAGCAACCAGAGACTGTTGACACATGAACAATATGCTCACAGGGTGAATACATATGTTGACAATCAGATCACAACATCATCAAGCACTTCAGAAGACATAGAACCTCCCTCTGGACAAATCTTATATGACAAATTGGAAAATATGTTCTATATTGAACATGAAATAACACATCTTTTTGAAGTCCAACCCAATTTTTACAGGTATACTGAAGCAGATGAAACATTAATAAAAATGCAAAGACATCAGTTGCCAACAGAACAATGGTGGCAGAGCATGTTATAGGTTTTACCAAGGTAATTTTAGTTCTCTTTTTGATCATCTGCATTTAATCAAGTTTGATGCACGTGCCACATATCATAAAAATGAAAACAACAGAGGAAGGGAGTCACGACAAAACGGATTAAGGCGGAATCAGGCACAAATGAAAAGGCCTGGACAGCAACGCAGGAACGCAAAATAAAGGGACAGCTACTAGCTGGCTCACTCAGTTCAAAAAGTCAAATATATCTGACCAACTTAACAGCCAACACACCAACATTTACTTTTGCATTCATTTCTCTCATTTACTTCTCTTGTAAAGTAGATGGATGAAGTTATTGCGGGATATATTTCCATAAGATATTTTGTAACTCTTTTTTGTATAAATACCTCCCCGTGAGATGTATTCGAGGTTGGTGATATCTCTTATAGACTGCGCTGTAGCTCTGAGGATTTTTAATATAAAGGTCGTTGAAGTTCATTGTTGCTGCACCATCTGAATGTGGATTTGATGCTCTTGGTTCCAGCTAGGGAATTCTTGTGTCTTTCTATGGATCAATAAGTTATTCTAACCTGTGTTTTATATTCTCTATGTTCGCAAATTTCATATGTGTTTCATAATCTTAGTAATGGAGAAAAAGAATAGCCCATAATTTGTTTAAAATACACTTTGTGTTCAATCTCTATTATTACTTATGTTTTCTTCAAAGTTAGCATAAACAGGAATTCTTAGCTGCTCTTGTTTCCACTAATTCTTTCACTTTGGATATTAATAAGGAATTCTTTACTGCTCCTTGATAATACTCATGCATTTTCCCTCTGCCAACATGATGAAGGATTCTTAACTGCCCTTCACCCACTGGCTTTCATTCCATCTACTTCCAGATCATAAAATTGCTCCAAGATTGATTACCTTGCTCTGTAGTATCACCTTTAGTCAAAGAAATCATATTTAGTTGTTCACCCTCATAGACTCCATTAGCCCAATGGAATAAACTGTTCATACTTACATCCTAGTTCTGTTCAAGATCACCATCCAACAAACTTAAAACAAAACCATGTACATCATAACTAGCCTAAAATACCTCAAACAAAGCTAAATCATAAAGACAGAGCCCTCTCTAGATGCAGATTGGCTAGAATCTGTGTTCAAAAGATTGGTCTGTGGTTACCTCAGCTGTATCCCCTCCTTAGAATCTTCCTAGGGGACAACCTAAGTGATAACAAGTGGTAACACCAACCTATTGAAGATTTGGTTCTTTCTTTTCCCCCTTAGAAAAAAAATAAAAATAAAAATAAAAATAAAATGACAAAAGAAGATTCATGTAATTGTAAAAATCAGTGGACCAGCATGATTGCAAAAGGATCAACCTAAAAACCAACATGTTGGAAGGAAGATCGAAATTTCAATAAAAAGGGAATGTTACTTGATTGTTAGATATGTTGGCTGCCACCAAGAAGAAGCAGGTTCAAGGAACCTAGCCCTTACCCAAGTTTGGTGTAACTAGCATGGAAATTTTTATCCAAGTAAATGCTTAATTCCGGCTGCAATTACATTTTCCAGCGCCAGTGCAGGGAAACCTTGAAGATAAAAAATTTTCTTTCTTCTATTTTCCTGTTTTGTAATCCCCACTATTTTTTTTTGCTAAATCCCCAATGAATTACCCTCCTCTCTCTTCTAAACAAAACTACCCTTACTCGATCTCGTAAAATCCCTCTATTTCCCTTGATTTTTTTTTTCCACATCCCAACCTTGTTTATCCCCCTTCCTGATATTGTTCTTGGAATCCCTGCAATAACGTTCCTTCCTATTCTGAAAATTACCCCTTTCCCACTTCTTTATTCCCTCATAAATTGATTATAGAATTTAATGAAGTCAATGCAGAAGGCATGCTCATGAAACACTAAAGGATGGAAAATAAAACTTTTCTTGTATATTGAGGCAAAAAATGTTTTCCAACTATAGAATTGTGTTCTATCAGAATTGCTATTTGGTAAAATCCCTGGTGCAAGATGCGCAGTGCAAGCACAATGCAGTGAAAGCAGTTAGTGCAAGCATGATGCAGTGTAAGCATGATGCAATGCAAGCAAGATCAATGTAGGAGCATGGCTGACTATTGAAGCAAGTGCAGAATAAATTTCACACAGTACAAGAGCATCTTATGAAGAATGTTTATGGAATTGTATTACTTTGTACATGAGTAATTCCTACACTGATAGATCATAGCATTATATATTTTAATTGATACTTTGTTTTATCATTTACTGACTTAGGAAAAATTTTAAAGTACAAGATATATTTGGTTCTGAAATCTAATATTTTTAATGGGTATTGAAATATGTCTTAATTGAATTATGAGGTAGACCGTGGGATAGTACAGGTTGTCTGAAAACTCATAACTCACCTCCCTTTGAACCAATCTCCCATCACTTTTTCGTCTTTGTCTTACCTACTAACCTGATCATTATGACTATTACACCGCCATCGCATAAGCCTTTGCCACATCTAATCATTATTTCTCCCCTATAATAGGATGGTGTGTATCCACATCTAAATCGAGGAGTCGTTCTTTTATCATTAAACATGATCGTTTGGATGGGAATAAAAGCAAAAATGATGGATGGATCTCTGACATAAAAATCTCAGCAATCGTTGGTCTCACTCACAAAAATACTTTTGAGGTTGTGACAGGGAATTATGGAAAATGCAAACATGGCACTCATAAGGAATGAGTCATCGTCTTTGAAGGAGATAGAACAGACTATAGAATACCATAATAGTCTTGAACTATTGCAAAGAATCTAGATTCCTTCCATTTTTTTAGAAGTCCGATGGCTTCAACATGGCCATGGTGCTAGATTTTGCAAAGATGTTTGAGGGAGGCCAAGCTAGGGTCGGCTTCTTAGAATTCGAAGCCACGGAGGAGTCCATTGTGCGAGCTACAGGCTTGCTAACCACTGGGGAGCAGTGGTTCAAAAAGGAGCAGCTTGAAAAGAAATGATGGAGTAAATTTGTGAGTGACAAAAAGCTTGAGGTTAACTAGAAGAATGGGTTTCCGTAGAGTGCCATGTTTGGAAAATGGCGAGACCTCATGTTCATACTATAGAAATTTGTGACCTGCGAGGGGAATTACACATTAGAATTTATGTACCACATGAAATTGGTGTGCAGAGTGGGAATGCAAGCCAAGTTGAAAATAAGCTATATCATCATGGTCTTATCACAATCCTCATCAAGAAAGTGCTAGAAGAGAAGGGAGTGACCTGGAAGGCATTCCTGAAGGAGTTTTAGGTGAAGAGTGCAGGGAAGTCTGCCAACACGAGTACAAGGAAGAAAATGAAGGTAGAGACACCGTCCCCTACCAAGCAAAAGGGTAAAAGCACGTTGGTGCAAGTAGAAAATAAGTCTATCGAAGACACTCCGCCCTTGACAAAGAAAAGAAAAACTAGAACCTCGACAAGGAAGAATACTGGGAAAAATCAATATCAGTCAAGCTCTCTGATTGTGATTGATGAATCACCTCAAGTTTCGCCTAAAGACCATAACCTTTCAGTGTTTGTAGATACAGTGTCCCACACCATGGTAAACGAAGAAAGGAAGACAACATATTATTGTCTACCCTTGTTCATAGATTAATAAAGAAGAAGATGACACCGAGTGCGAAATAAGTTCAAGCAGAGGGTCACAAGGATGATGAAGCACAATACAATTTCGATAAACATGACATCGAAACCCTTAATGTTTTTGATGAATAGGGTACATAAGCCCCTAATGTTATTGATGAACAGGGTACTGAAGCCCCTGATGTTTTTGATGAACAGGGTATTAAAGCCACTGCTGGTTTAAATGAACATGTTATTGAATCCCCTGAAGAATTGGAAGAACGGGGCATTAAAAACCCTGTGGAGTTAAGTGCACAAGGTACTAAAACCCTTGGCATGAAGGCTATGGAGGGCATCAAAACCATCAGTGATAAGAAAACCCAGGGCATAGAAACTTTTGGTGATGTCACAATGCAAACGATGAACGACCTTAGTCTCGACAATGACTGTAGAAAATCTGTGATATAAATCGAAGTAGAATACTATAACCTACTTCTACTATCAATTTGTGGAAGCTTAAAGATCGAGTTGAACAATATAACCAGAATAAGAAGAATCAATGTCACAATACACATGAAAATACTTTAGGGAAAGTCTCAGATAAAAACCCCACACTATTTTATTATCATACATGGTGGAATTACATAGGAATTATACAAAGCCTTAGCTCTCACAACTAGCCAACTCTCAGTACAATCCTCACAAATACTCATAGGCAATCTTGGCTTCTCTCCAGTCTTCCTCTCTGCCCTCTAAGCTCCTATTTCCGTGCGTTGTTCCTTGTGGACGATTAGCCTAATACTAAGTGGAAAAACAAGCCTTCAAAATTGTGCAATCCTCAAGGATGAATCCTTAACTACATGCATGAGTTTTCTGCATGAGAAAACACATGTAACTGATAGTACACTTTCCTTTAACATTAATCTCAACTGGGTCTTTCTCAGAATAGATATGCATGAGTTTCTGATGAGGGAATCTCAATTAACTGGAGTAGCACTAGTTGAGTGCATTAATGCATCAACTAACTGTTAACTCACTATTAGTTCCTCAAACAGTTTGGAACTAATTTAACTAGACTTAACTCAGTAAACTGAGTTAACTAATTATAACTCAAATATAACTCAATCTTATCTCCTTAATTTAAGGGATAAATCTTGCATGACTTTTGAAAGACTTCTAACTTGAATTTATCCAACTAATTAATTTAAAATAACTTAATTAATTATTTCCAAGTAGTTGCTAAGACTAAATTTGATTTTAATTCACAAGTTAATTCAAGGAAAAATTAAATTGGAATATTCTTGTTCCCATATTTCAACACTTCCTCTCAACAAGAAGGGGATTATCTACCACCCCAATCCTGTCTCTTTACACTTTAACAATGCCTTTGTCAAAATGTCAACGTCTTGCTCCTCTGCTGAAATATACTACAGTAACATGATCCTCCTCATTACACAGTCTCTGAGATGATGATATTGGATGTCAATGTGCTTGGACCTATCATGAAATATTCGATTCTCATAGAGTTTGATAAAACTCTGATTATCACAATAGATCACAGTTGAATTGATCTAGGTGGATCTTGGTGGCCACCTGCCAAGTCCACCTAGACCCCCACCATTGTTTCTCTCAGCATTTTCAGTTTCCTTAATTGTAGCACAACTTACTATTTTTAGCAGTTTTTCGAGTCCTGAACTTCTGGAGGTGTTTTGAGGCCCTAAAAGATGTTTTTTGGGAAATATGGGGACAACATGGGTCCATGGACTAGTGTTTCCCTCACCAAAGTGGTAGTGCTCAGATAGATCTTTCTAACGAGCTATTGTATGCGTCAAACAGAGATCGTATGCCAAAGTTACGACCCCGGGAAGTTGATGTACCAATTTACCCAAACAGGGCCCACAGTTTGGCATTTCATCTTCTAGGGTTAGCTTTTGGAATGTTAAGGGCTTTCCATTGTTTCTCAACAATAAATAGGCCTTCACACCTCATTGTAACATAGTTCATAGGCATGTAGCCACCACATCTCTTCCCAGAGATAAGCTACCATCACCCTAGCTGGTTTATTTCCATTACTGTTTGTAAGCATATTTCAATATTTTACATTAATGAAATGGAGTATTATTTCTACTGCATATCTGTGTTTATGGTTATCCCTGCAATTTGTTGCATTCCTGTTTAAGTCCAGATCAGTGGTATCAGAGAGGTCTGATTTTTCTCTTTTTATCTTTGCATGTCCCCAACGAGGTCGGGATATAAGGAGTTAGGGCTTGAACTAGTCAAACATTTGCAAGACCAGCCTCGCAAATACCGACGGCCTCCCATGGCAGATGAGAAGAAAGATGAGGGGGTAGGAGATCCTATCAAAATCTTGCTTGAAGAAGCCCTTGAGCGACAACAGAACGCGATGATGGACAACTTTGCCCAAATCCTTCTGCGGCTACCCAAAAGCGACGCATCGACTTCCAACAGCTACATTGGAAACGCCACACCATTTAAGCTACAAGTTAATTTTGAAATCCCCATATTAGAGGGTCAAATAGATGCAGATGTCGTAGACAAATGGTTAAATCTACTAGAGGGTTATTTTTCTTTTCATGAATTTTCGAGTCAGGAAAAGATTATTTTCGCTCTTCTTAAAGCATCCCCCCACATCAAGGACTGGTGGGAAACCTACCGCGAGCAGAAGGATGAAAGTTTAGGCTCACTATTTTCAGCCGCACCCACTTGGGATTCATTCCGAGATGTCATCAAGGAGCAGTACTACCTTGTCAAAAGCTACAAGGACAAATACATCAAATGGACGACAATGTGGCAAGGACGAGACCAAGATGTGCTAGAGTTCACAAACATTTTTCATACCCTTCACACACAGTTGGGTATCAAAGATTATGATCTGCATCTAGTACTCAAATACCATGGCTGCCTACACAGATACATCCAAGAAGAGATGGAGTTCCTGAACATCTCCTCGCTCAGCATTGTGTACCGATACGTTGTCAAAATTAAGCAAAAGTTCAAACATAAGAAGCGAGACTTTGGATCTACAAATCCAAAGACCAAAGGACAAATCCAAGGTCGGGTGACCCAAGACAACCCATCGAAGCCACAAGAAAAGAACAACACCATGAAGTCGAAGAAGGACACAGGAAAGTGGTGTGAGTTCCACAAGAGCCCCACTCACAACACAAGTGAGTGTCAGACCAAGCAGTCGTTGGTGGCCGAGTTGAAGGCTTCCGAATCAGATGCATGTTCTGAACCGGAGCTAGAACCTAACAAGGGGAATGGCAAAAGGAAGCAGATCGTTGATGCGGATCCCAGCGCCACTGTTGCCACCGCCAAGATCTAGAAAAAAGAGCCCGAAAATCCAGAGGAAGGGGAGTGTCTTTTCCACTCACAAATGTGGGTGAAGGGTTTGCCACTACAATTCATTGTCGACAGTGGCAGCCAAAAGAACCTCATTTTAGAAGAGGTCATGAAGCGGTTGTGCCTATCGACTACACACCCGCAGAAGTACAATATTGGGTGGCTTCATGAAGGATGAGATCTCAAAGTTAGCTAGTAGTGTCGCCTTCCCTACAGCGTCAAGCCCTTCACAGACGAGGTATTGTGTGATGTTACACCTCTGGATGTTTGTGATGTACTATTAGGCCAACCATACTTGTGGAGGTGACATGCTATGTATGAGTAAAGGCCTCGTGTTGTCATTATTTCTTTGAATAATTCATTATACAGGATACCAGGGGTAGCCCCATCTGCTACCACTTCTTTGATCACTGCTAAGAAAGGCAACAAGGTCATCTCACAAACTAGGAAATTTATTTTTTGTCTAGTTCACTCCCAAAGTAAGGGGAAGGTCATTGCCACATCCATGACCCCTACAGAGGGTTCCCCCATGCAGCAGTAGTAGCAAAGGGATACAGTCATGACAGAACACAGGAACAAATTCTCCTCACCCACAGGGGTACCACACAAGTTTCAGGTGGGTGACAAAGTTGGTTACATATGCAGAGAGAACGCCTTACTAGAACCCATTAGAAACTCAGAACACTCTGACATGGTCCTTACACCAGTACCAAGGCTACGGGCAACAATGCTTTGAAGCACAACATTCCCCCATTCCTTCACTTGCACCGAGTTTTCAATGTGGACCGTCATCGACCATGTTTCCGACCATTTCTGGACACATCAGAGATTGCAGAACAGCTCACCAGGGACCAAGTTCAGCAAAAGTTCCCTCATCTCATGGAGGAACTCAACGCAATGAGGACCATTGCTTCCTAAGGGGGGAGGAATGATCCAGGTGGATCTTGGTGGCCACCTGCCAAGTCCACCTAGACCCCCACCATTGTTTCTCTCAGCATTTTTAGTTT
>APFE030410175.1:133296-242923 GCA_000404065.3 Pinus taeda | reverse complement strand
AAGTCCACAGCCTTCCATCCTCAAATTGATGGCCAAACAGAGGTTGTCAATAGGATGATTGTGCACATTCTACGCATGTACAACTCAAAGCATCCACGCACATGGGACGAGAGCCTCCCCTATGTTCAACACAGCTACAACCGAGCTCTTCACAGATCGACTAACCACAGCCCTTTTCAGGTGGGCTTGGGATTCCAGCCACTATGCCTCATTGATGTGGCCATGCCACTTGCAGCGACTCACATAGATTCGGCTCATGTCCAGTCCGAAACAGACAAGGCAACCAGCTTCATTGAGCACATCTAACATATTCGCCAGCAGGTCCATGACATTCTGGAGAAATCAAATGCCAAGTACAAGCAGCGACATGATCAACATCGGGTACCACACAAGTTTCAAGTGGGCGACAAAGTCTGGTTGCATTTGCAAAAGGAACGCCTTAATGGAGCCTATCGGAAACTGAGACCACTCCGATATGGTCCTTACACCATTACTAAGGCTATGGGAGACAATACATTTGAGCTCAACATTCCCCCATTCCTTGGCCTGCACCCAGTGTTCAATGTGGATCGCCTTCGGCCATACTTTCCACCATTGCTAGACACATCCAACATTGCAGAACAGCCACCAGGGACCAAGTTCAGCAAAAGTTTCCTCATCTCATGGAGGAACTCAACGCAATGGGGACCATTACTTCCTAAGGGGGAGGAATGATCCAGGTGGATCTTGGTGGCCACCTGCCAAGTCCACCTGGACCCCCACCATTGTTTCTCTCAGCATTTTCAGTTTCTTTAATTGTAGCACAACTTACTATTTTTCAAAAATTTTCGGGTCCTGAACTTCCGTAGCCATTTTGAGGCCCTAAACGATGTTTTTTTGGGAAATCTGGGGGCAACATGTGTCCTTGGACCAATTTTGCCCTTCCCAAAGTGGTAGTGCTCGAATAGATCTTTCTAATGAGCTCATATGCCAAAGTTACAACCCCGGGAAGTTGATGTACCAATTTACCCAAACGGGGCCCACAGTTTGGTGTTTCATCTTCTAGGGTTAGGTTTTGGAATGTTAAAGGTTTTCCATTATTTCTCAACAATAAATAGGCCTTCGAGCCTCATTGTAACACATTTTAGAGGCATGTAGCCACCACATCTCTTCTCAGAGGTAAGCTACCATCACCCTAGCTGGTTTATTTCCATTACTATTTGTAAGCATATTTCAATATTTTACATTAATAAAATGGAGTATTATTTTCACTACATATCTGTTTTTATGGTTATCTCTGTAATTTGTTGCGTTCCTGTTTAAGTTTGAATCATGAATCCATCCTTTGATCAAACAAACGAATTAGGATTTTCCGCATCTAGATGGCCTCACATGCTGCCTGACTTGCAGCCATGTATTCTGCCTCTACCAAGCTAAGTGCAACCGACCTATGTTTCCTGCTTTACCAAGAAACTGCCGCTGACCCAAGGTTGAAAATCCCTCCTAATGTGCTCTTCTGATCTGATGGACTCCCTATCCAATCTGCTTCAGTGAAGCCCTGTATTTTCACTCCCTCGGTTTGTTTGTACCATAATCCATACTGAGATGTGCCTCTGAGGTATCTCAATACATGCTTTGCCACCTTCAAAAACATCTTGGTAGGTTGAACCATCGCTTGACTTAGCTGGTTCACCACATAACACAAATCTAGTCGTGTGTTCATTAAGTACATCAGTGAACCCACAAGCTACCTGTACACAGTAGCCTCTACCACTTCTCTTGAAGTAGCAACCTCCTTCCTCTAGTTACCTGCTAGAGGAGTCTGCATGGGCTTGCACTTCTCCATGTGGAATCTCCTGAGTATCTCGCTGGCATACTTTCCTTGAGACACAAACAACTCCCCATCCTTCTACCAGAGTTCCATGTCAAGGAAGTAATGCATGAGACCCATGTCTTTCATCTCGAATTCTCTTGCAAGGTCCTCCTTGAAAGACATGATCAACTGATCATCACCAGTCAATATGATATTAGCAACATAAAGTACAATGATCAACAACTTACCTTTCACCATAATGTGGTACAGGTTCGCATTCGATTCACTCTTTGCGAAGCCCAACTCGATGAAGTAGTTATCTATCCTGGTGTAACAAGCACAAGGTGCTTGCTTCAGCCCATACAACACTCTCTTGAGTTGGCACACATGCGACTCACAATCGAAGGTCCCAAAACCTTTCGGCTACTCTATGTACACCTCTTCCTCAATCTCGCCATTGAGGAATGCAGTCTTCACATCCATCTGATGGATCTTCCAACCCATCTGTGCTGATAGTGCCAACATAGATCTGATAGATGAGTACCTTGCAACAGGAGCAAAAGTCTCATCATAGTCAATCCCCTCAACCTGTTAAAAGCCACGGGTAACAAATCTTGCCTTATGCTTCTCCACACTACCATCATTTGCTTTACCTTCTAAATCCAATGGGAACTCACAATTGACTTGTTCTCCGGTCTTGGAACCACATCCCAAACATTGTTACAAACTATGGAGTCCTACTCCTCCATCATAACATCAACCCAAATCGGCTGCTACACTGTTTCCTCAAAGGAATATGGCTCGGTCTCAACACATTCCCCAACAAGGGCCATGTATCCAATGTACCTCTCAGGTGACCTCCAATGTCTACATTGAAAAGATGGTGCTCCCACATTTTCTCTCACATCCTCCAACAATCTGTCAGCTTCTCTTCTGTGCTTTCATCCATCTCTGGAAGACTCTGCTTGAGTGGATGTCTCCACTCCTAGAACCTTTACATGTGGTTGCATCGCATCAGTCTAAGGCTCCTCCTCCTTAGGAACCAATAGTTCCTCCACAGCCTGTAGTTGGAGCTCCCTCTCAAGGGAAACTCACATGGCCTTCTGCTCATCAAACTTGAGATCTCTACAAACCACTGTCCTCTGATTGGTAGGTAAGTACATCCAATAGTTTTGAGGTGTATCAATGTACCCACAAATATCCCCAACTCTACTGTCAGCTCAATATTATTCCGTGCATCCTTTGTCACATGGCAATATATAGACGAGCCAAAGCTCTTGAAGTGACCCACATCTGGTCTCTTATCGGAGAAAGATTCCTCTGGTGTCTTCATCCCAAGTATGTGTTGCGAGCTTCTATTCTACAAATAGGCTGATGTGTTGCATGCCTCAGCCCACAAGTAAAGTGGTAGCCCTTAGTCATGTAGCATTGCTCGTGCTGCCCCTGCAATAGTTTTGTTCTTCCTCTTGGCCACCCCATTTTGTTGTGGGTTATGAGGTGTCGTCAACTCTCATTTAATTCCTTCCGCTGCAAAGAAAACCTTAAACTCTTGAGAGATGTCCATCATTGTCACTTCTCAAGGCCTTGATCTTCTTCCCTAACTCTTTCTCGACCAAAGCTTTGAACTCACAAAACTTTGTGAAAGTTTGGTCCTTCTTTTGCATGAAATAAATCCAACATTTACAAGAATAATCATCAATGAAAATCACATAATACCTTTGCTTCGTTGTGGATGCCATCAAGAATGGTCCACACAAATCAGTATGAACTCGCTCTAAGATAGCCTCTGCTTGAATGTCTCTATCATAAAGGAAGACTTGGTGTACTTTCCCAAGGTACAACCTTTGCATGTGTCAACTTGCTCAAGTTTACCTTTGGGAAGTCCTGTAGATATCTGTTGCATTATCTTCAAAGCCCCATGATGCAAATGGCCCAACCACCTGTGCCAAAACTTGCCAATGTCTTGGCTTTGCACCAATTTTTCTTTCGTACTCAATGTTGCACAATCATATACCTCTAGTTTATAGAGATTCTTCACTCGAATCCATATCCTCTTGGTTTGACTCATGGCTATGTGTCTTAGGAATGCCTTTCCTTTACTGAATACAACATCATAGCCTTTGTTCTCCAACATCATGATCGTTACCAAGTTCTTCTTCACTCCAAGCACATACATCACATCTGTCAAGGTGAGAGGAGCTCCATGCTCCCTTTGAAAAGCAACTGTGCCCACTCTTGAAACACTATACCTTCCATCGTCACCCATCTCTATGTGCATCTTGAGGTCTTTCTCCCCAAAGGCACTGAATAATTTTTTATCACCGGTCATGTGGAATAAGGCTCCCCTATCAAGATACCAGACACAACCCATCATTGATGACACCATGCATGCAATGAGGGTAAAGTCTATTTTGAACTAAGAGGCTAATGCCTCACCTTTTGATCCTTTCGAGGATCCCTTATTAGACTTATTCAATGGGAAATTAGTCGCATAATGTCCCATATTGTAACAATTAAAGCATCTTACTTTAGACATGTCACCCTTCTTCCCTCCATGAGAAGAATTCAATTTGAAATGGGAAGCTTTCCCCTTCTCTTTCCTTGCTTTACTTGCTAAGGTCCAATTTTCTTCATCATCATTCTTAGACAAAGAACCATCTTGTGTGCTCCTCCTAATCTCCTCTTGCATAAGATCCAACCACAATTGTTCCCAATCTGGTAGTTTCTCCCTTACATTCACAGAGTCCTAGTAGCTATTCCAACTCTTTGGAAGGCCAAGGAGAGCGAGGCTCACCATAACGTCATCAGCAATAGTTATTCCCACACTGCCAAGCTCATCTCTGTAGGTGGTGAGCTTGTTCAGATATGTGGAAATAGTAATGCCCTTCTCCATCTTGATTCTTCAAAGCTTATCCTTGAGTGCCAATTTCCTCTAGTCGTTACTATTCTGGTAGAGGTCCTCCAATGTCTTCCACATTAAAAATGGAGTATTATTCCCATGGAGACTCGTGACAATATGGTCTCGAACTCCCTCAAGGATGATCCATCTCCCTTCGCCACACACTTCTTCCACTTAGCCAACTCTTGTGCATTAGTTGAAGCTGACTTTGGGTTTTCTTGATCAATGAATTCCTTCAAGCCATTGTCTTCTAATACATCCTCCATTCTATCTTTCCATGCTATGTAATTTTAGCTACCTTCCAAGACATACCCAAGTCCCAAGCCATAGAATGCCATTGGCCAACCTTGCAGTATGATATGAATTTGATTTTCACCTGCAACCCTGAACATCAAACTTCGAATTCTCTTCTCAGTATACTATTCACAGTTGTGATACTATGTTGAAAATTTTCAATAGGTTAACCCGATAATGCAATATAAATCAAAGTAGAATACTATAACCTACTTCTACTATCAATTTGTAGAAGCTTAAAGATCGAGATGAACAATATAACCAGAAGAAGAAGAATCATTGGCACAATACACATGAAAATACTTTGGGGAAAGTCTCAGATAAAAACCCCACAGTATTGTATTATCATACATGGTGGAAATAAAGGATTATACAAAGCTTAGCTCTCACAACTAGCCAGCTCTCAGTACAATCCTCACAAATGCTCATAGGCAATCTTGGCTTCTCTCCAGCCTTCCTCCCTGCCCTCCAAGCTCTGATTTCCTTGCGATGTTCCTTATGGATGATTGGAATATTACCAAGTCAAAAAACAAGCCTTCAAAACTATGCAATCCTCAAGGATGAATTCTTGACTACATGCATGAGTTTTCACCATGAGAAATACATGGAACCGATAGTACACTGTCCTTGAACATTAATCTCAACTAGGTCTTTCTCAGAATAGACATGCATGAGTTTCTGATGAGGGAATCTTTAGATAATTGGAGTAGCACTAGTTGAGTGCATTAATGCATCAACTGACTGTTAACTCACTATTAGTTCCTCAAATAGTTTGGAACTAGTTTAACTTGACTTAAGTCAGTGAAATGAGTTAACTAATTACAACTCAAATATAACTTAATCCTATCTCCTTAATTTAAGGGATAACTCTTCCATGACTTCAGAAAGACTTCTAACTTGAATTTATCCAACTAATTAATTTAAAATAAATTAATTAATTATTTCCAAGTAGCTGTTAAGACAATTCAATTTTAATTCACAATTTAATTCAAGGACAAATTAAATTGGAATATTCTTGTTGCCATATTTCAACAATGACAGACTTGCTTGGAGTCTGTTGCAATGAAGGTATTTACACCAGAGGATCTAATCATGGAACCCTCTACCCTCTACCTCAACGAACAAATAATGGAATTAGAGCAACAAGTTCATGACCTGGAGGCTTTGAACCAGGTCATTAAGGAGAAAAATTGTCAAAATCAAGGTGAGGTAGAGTTTCTCACAGAAGACAAGAAGTAGAAAAAACAAGTGAAAGTATGGAAGTATCAGGCTTCCAAGTGTTACAAATGCCTCAAGAAGGTGACTAAATAGTTAAAAGCAGCCTGAGGTAAAAATCCAAAGGTAGTGAAAGAAGGGATAAATATTGAAGTACAAGATTGAGAGCTAGCCACCCATTTTTGAATATTTTTTGCAGAAGGTAAAATGTTGTGTGAGGACACACAACAACTTAGGGATGGGAGGATGTTGGTGTCCCAAATTTCTCTATTTTTACCCTATTCCCATAAGCCTTAACCCTTGTTTTATATCTATTTAACCCTCTCATTCCTACACTAGTCCTAGATAATCATCTATTCCTACATATACTTCGTATTTCATAATTAAGATTTATTAAATGCCTCATTAATTACTTTACATAGATTTCATGCCTTTTAGTATCTCTTGTAACTTATGTTTAACTTTCCTAAAAATTAATTGAAGAACTAAGTGTTAATCATCATTTAGCGTGATCAGTGCAAACAAATTCTTGCACCGCTAATGATGTTGCTTCGTGATCTCCATGATATTCCACACGGGCGTTTTTTATCCACAACTCCTAGTTTGGTTGCAAGCTATCCAAGGATGGACATTGGAGGCATATAATCAAGGATGTTTTCCGAGAATATGGTCTATGGCCAACAAAGTTCTCATTTTATTATAACCATTAGCTGGCTTTACAAAGTTCATTTGTTGGTCCGTTCGACCGAAAGGCTTGAATAGGAAATGACTATAATTAGTAGAATATGGCTAAGGTTGAGAGGTTGTATATAATGAAACTATAGGTAGAGCCAAGCTAGCAATCTCTGAGTTATAATTTTGTTTACATTGTAATTTTGTATTGCCCTTAGTTCTGGGCTAGACTTGCACTATCATGTATATTTGTTGATCAAGTTTATACAAGGAATGTGCCATGTTTTCTTCACGTTGTGTTTAATTTCTATTTCATGCATGATTAAGTGATAAATCATTTTGTTTCCTAAATGGGAAACAAGCTGGTTGGCTAGGGCCCAGCCAACCTAGCTCATTTACACTTATGCTTTTGCCATTTCAAAATTCAGTGTGAACATTTATTCATTTGCAGTAGTGTGGCTTTGATTTCTCTTATGTTTATTTCAGAGTTCTGAGATTAATTCATTTTATAGTCAAGCGTGAACGGATCTGTAGTTTGAAATTTTAATTAGGTTTCTTTCTTTCTTGAAATTTCTTTCCTACAAATTACTTTCTTGTAATTTCCTTCCTGTAATTCCTTTCCTACAATTTTTTCCTTAGTTTTCTTCTACTCGGGTCATGCAGGAATATTCTTCCTGTACCAGTGCATGTAGTTTCCTACACTCTGGTTTTACTTTAAAACAAGTGTTATGTTCCTTTCTTGCTCATAATTTCATTTATTCCTACAAGCAAACGTATTTTCAATTCAAGTAATCATTCTCAATGTTAAGAATTATACTTCTAAAGGATCTTTACATGAATTAAGAAAGAACGTCATTACAAACACTTTACTTTATACTTGCAGTTTATGACTTAAGAACAAGGAACATAAATGTTATAGGTGAATTTTCGAAAGTCAGTTGATGCATGCAAATTACTTTGACTGCTGTTTGGTTATTTCGAATTGTTTTTGCTTTATGAAATTTACTTTCCTTGCAAAGTTCAGTTAATTAAAGCACTCATTTTCACATGTAATTTATCTTAGAATCTAGCTTGCAATTGCAATTCTTTTCAACATGTCTTTTAATTCTTTCAAAACAAATTTGGAAACTTTCGTGAAGGAAGCTTTGTCTCAATGCAAGAGCTGGTCTCTTCTGATAGGAATAGAGTGCTCTAAGGCTTGAGGCTTAGAGCACCTTCATAAAGACATAATTCTTCAACAAAGAAGGTAAAATATACTTTTTCACATAAAGCATTGTACCAGCACTAGTGCAAACAGATTCCAATAATACAAGAACGGGTTTCTTGGTGTAGAAGGAAGATCAGTTGGGAAATAGATCTTGCAAGGGCCCACTTGTTAAACTGTTAGCCATCTATACTGAAGATAAACATAGTATTTCATTTCAGCATTTAAGATTGCTTCTAGTTGTGTGAAAGTTCCTTTACTTGATTTCCTCGCAAATTATTCTTTTACATTCCAGCACTAGAATTGCTCTGGTGTCGATTGTCTTTAAGATTGCTTTCTGTCTGATTCTGCAACATTTCATTTAAGAAGTAGGATTAGTAATAAGAAAATTTCATACCACTTCTAGCATTTCCTGTGCTTCATCTCTAAGTTTACGAAACCCCTGGGTTGACAATTAAGTGTTGAGGAGTTTGCTTAAGTGCAATTCCTATACCCAACAAGAGGATTGGACCAGTGGCCTACAGACTTGCACTACCTCCGACAATGAAAGTCAATGATGTTTTTCAAGTTCCATTGCTTAAAATATATGTAAAGGATGTTGATCATGTTATTGATTGGTCTATATTGCAGGTTGAGAAAGATGGAGAATTCTAGCTGGACCCCAATGCATGTTGTAACAGAAACATATTATGTTCTCGAATAGAGAACTCGAGTAGGTTAAAGTGCAGTGGAAGAACTTTGGGCCAGACGAAGCTACACGGGAAATGATTGATCAGATGTGGGCTATGTATCCTTCATTGTTTGTCGGGGAAGGAAAATGAGTCTTGATATTTGTACATATTTGTGTATGGTTGTTATTGTAAGTATCGTAATGATTTAAGTTATAAAGCTCCAATAAGTGGTATGGTTGTCATATTGTCATGTTTGTCATGATAGTTTTTCTTTGAGCGGGAAGTTATTGTAAATATTGAAATGAGTTGATTTATAAAGCTCCATAGGCAATATGTTTTTGCTCTTCAGCAGTTTTTTTGGGGTTAGGTGTGGTTTAACAACAAGGATGGTGCTCCCCTAATGGAAAGGGGTCTGTAATAGCCCCAGGTTAAAAGTTCATGTAATAAAAGTTAATAAAGGTAATATAAGACCACGAGCAAGGGATGCTTACTCCAAGATGAATGTTGGGAAAAATATCCTAGTGGGCATCACTTGTTGTGTTTTATGGCTAAGGGGAAATTGATAAAGGAAATGGCTAAGGCTTTGGAAAGGAAAAATGGTATTTTTGGCACATTATTTATGAAAATAATATAAATTAGGAGAAAAGGAAGGTAAAAGGTCACAGGTTGCATGTGAGGAGGAAAATGAAGGAAAATAATGGAAATTTGAATAAATTAGAGGCTTCAGCGATAAAAAGACCTTAGAGCATTAGTTGGTATCTTTTTTCTAGCCTTTGTCAATTTAGTGTTAGAATTGCCTTAGAGAGGAGAAATCACCAAGAGGAGAAAGAAAGTAAGAAGGAAACGAAAGGAAAGGAAAAGAATGGAAAGGAAATGAAAGGAAGGAAAGGATCAAGCAGCTTCAGCAGGAATACTTACAAGTAACTAATTGCATGTGTGATTTCTTAGCTTGTTTTGACATGCATGGTATGTTCATGTTGGTATTTGGTTTTTCTTCTTTCATTGGCATGGATTTTGTCAGGATTCAACAGTGAATTTTAACCTAAAATTGTCATTTCTAGATAGCCATGGTGTGATGGGATTGTTCTCGATTTGAGCTTTGGATTGTTAGATGGTTTTGGAATTCGAGGTAAGGTGGTCGTAGGAAAATTCCAAGTCCTAGGAATCACTTGACTGGTAATGGAGGGATACACGGTAAATCCTGAGGGTGGAGATAGGAAAAATCCTCAAGGTTGGTGAAGAAATTATGAGGCATCCAAGATTGGTTTGATTTTGTGATCTCGGCACCAGTTTAGGTGTGATCATGATATGGAGAGGGTGGAGGTGGTTTAACCTCTGGATTCCCTTGGTTTTATTTGGATTGGTTTATCCCATGATATCCCACATTCATGCTTAGAATATGGCACGAGGGTGGGTGAAAGAAAGATATGGTTCAGTCAATCTATAGTCGGGTGGAATGTATAAGTCCTGAACCCGGTTGATAATTTCCTATGGTTAATAAAATATAAGTTTCTCTTGCTTTCGTAAGGAAATGTATTGGTTATTATGTGGCTTTAATTTTGTTCTATTATGGTTATTTATCTAGTTATATGTTGGTTATAAGCATGGTTTTATAACATATCTCGTTCATGGATCTATTCATGTTTTTACTTGTAACTGAATAAATGATGAATGCAATAACTAATTGATGTTATGCAAGCTAACTTGAGAAGGTAGAGACCCTTCTTGTTAAACCTCAGATAAGTTTTCAGTACCTTATGTTCAAACTTGCAATCATGACTTGTAGGTGGCATATCTACAAAGTTTTTGATATAATTTCAATCCAAGTTAGGGATGGTTAGGTCAAGTCCTAGTTCCAGTTTTGGTTCGCAAGAATTGTCTACATTTATTTTATGAGTTCTTGAACTCTCATGGATTTCTGGGCAGAGGCTAAGCCCCATTCCTGAAAATTAGCCTTAATTCTCACAATCACTGGCACAACACTGATAGAAAAAGGTTATAGTCACATTGATGCAGGCCTATGGGAGAGATTGGGAACCCATAGTTGCATGGAGTCCTTGGCAAGGGAGAAACTGGGGCTCTAGGTCAGGGAAAAGGTGAGTTGTCTCAGGGGTTGGACACTTGGAGGGGTTAGGTTACTCTTGGAGGTCTTGTGGCACCTTAGGGAAGTTAGAAAGTTCTTTTTGTGTCAACTCTAGGTCATCTAGGAGGTTGTTTCATATCATAGTAACCCATCATCTCATGTCTACCCCAGGTAAGTTAGTGAAAGTGGGTATATGCGAGAAGAGACAATGTTACACCTTGCACTTGTATAAACATGATTTTATATGTGATATGATTTTCTACTATATGCATATAGTTTTTTTTGGGCTAGTATATAGATATATGCACATACACACACACAAAACATGAGCTTTCACATTCAAAGATCTTATAATAATGTAATGGGCCAATAGTGGTGGGGAAATGTTACATGGAGACAAGAAAGAAACAAAAGGATTTGGTTCTCCACTTGGATGCCAATTATGAGGAATGTCATCAACTAATCCAAATAGGGAATTTATATTTGGGAGGCCTATGAACCCAACCATATCCACAACCTTCACATAACATCTCCTCTTCCACATCCTAGCGTTGTATAGCTTCTCCCATAGTTATCCTTACCTCCTTAGTAGTCACCCATCTTTGATGGATGTTATCCAAATCCTATTAGGAAGCCACAAGGATATGTGAGGTGGCCTTCCATTTCTGACAATCCTTAGCCTCATTCACCTCATGTTCCCTCTGCAACCCCGCAAGCTATGAACTTGCATCCAAATCAACCCTTGTAGCCATCTCTAGAGTTTTTTGTTTCTAAACGTCATCACCATCCAACAACATTTTCTAACTCTTCATCTAGAGCCATGTCCTCCCATTCTTATACCTCCAGTGCAAGAAAGGGTGAGAAAAGGGAAATATCAATAGAGGATATCTTCCCTGAAATACATTCTTGGGGTAAAAAAGAGGATAACAAAGGCAAGGAGATTCAAATTGACCCTGAGCTATCATAGTTTTCACATTTGATGTATGGTTTCACACTAGATATAGATTTATTTTAGCATATGAATCATGGTGACAACTTTCAATTCTATTTTTAATATATGTATATGATGCACTTTCAACACTCTAGTTTTGGATTTCGACACACTTTCAAAAATAATTTTTAGTACGGTTTTAGCATGATAGTTTCTATTACAACGCTATACATTTTGATACAATGATGATGCATGAAATTTTATTTTATACAAAATGGAAAGGATCCTATGAAGGAAGGGTAGAATACTCTTTGAGGAGAGGTATGCACAAATTTAAAGTTGTCATTATTTTCCACTTATTCATTATTTTGTGAGTTCAAGGAGTTGACTTGTTTAGTGGCAATAGACTCATTCAAAGGAGAGAAAAGGTGGATTATAGATTCATCTCATTCTTCTAAGAATTTTCAGGTGATATTTATTTCCTACATTTTTATTATGTTGATAGAAGGTCTAGCATGTAATTTTGGTGAGATTACTTGCTAATTTTGTAGAGAAGGCTTATTGATTTAATCCTATCAAATTGCCTAGAAGGATTCTTTGTTGTTGTTTCATATTATTTTGACTCTTTGAATGTTTTTGAATGATTTCATCACATCATAAACATTTCAATGTGAATTCTAGCCAATAGTTTTCACATAATTATATGTATACATCATGACCTTTCATAGTTAAAGATCTTATAATAATAGAAGGTGTTGGGAATCACAATTGTCATTAGACCAAAACCTGTAGGTGTTAGTTAATGATCGCATCTCCATAGATAAGGATCCACGAGAGGTGGTTATTCCATGCCGTGAAACACACGGGGAGTGTTGGCTTATCCAATTTCCAACAATCCCCCACCCCCCAACATGAGTTGGGTATGTATCAAACTCATGAGCTACACTCTAATACCACTTGTTGGTAACCACGATTGTCGTTAGATCAAAACCCACATGTGTTATTCAATGATCACATCGCTAGAGATAATGGTCCATGAGAGGTAGTTAGTCCATGTCGCGAAACACACAGGGAGCGTTGGTTTATATAATGTCTACTAGAAGGGGCGGAGGGGATGGGGAAATGTTATATGGAAACAAGAACGAAAGAAAAGGATTTGATTCTCCACTTGGATGCCAATTATGAGGAATGTCATCAACTAAACCAAATAGGGAATTTATATATGGGAGGCCTATGACCCCAACCATCTACATAACTTTCACATAAAAAGTATGTTCCACACCCTAGAATTTTATAGTTTCCCCCATAGCAACCTTTTCCTCCTTAGTATCCACCTTCCTTCGATGGATGTGATCCAAATCCTATTGGAAACCACAAATATTTGTGAGGTGGCCTTCCATTTTTGACCATCCTCATCCCCATTCACCTCATGTTCCCTCTATAGCCTTGCAAGCTATGAACTTGCATCTAAATCAACCCTTGTAACCATCTCTGAAGTTTTTTATTTCTAAACTTCATCCCCCTTTAGTAGACCCTTCTCACTCTTTATATGGATCCACATCCTCCCATTCTTGGACCTCCACTATAGGAAATGGTGAGAAAAGGGAAATCTCAGTAGGGGATATCTTCCCTGAAATACATTCTTGGGGTAAGAACGAGGACAACAAAGGCAAGGAGATTCACAAGGACCCTAAGCTATCATGTTTTGCATGTTTGATTTTTGGTTTCACACTGCATACAATTTTATTTCAGCATATGTGTCATGGTGACAACTTTCAATTTAATTTTTATTATATTTATATGGAGCAATTTCAACACTCTGGTTTTCGATTTCGACACACTTTCAACAACATTTTTTATTACAACTTAAGCATGATAGTTTTGATGACAACACTATATTTTTTTATAAATTTATGATGCTTGACATGTTATTTTATACAAAAGGGAAAGGATCCTATGAAGTAAGGGTGGAATATTTTATGAGGATAGGTATCCACACATTTAAACTTGTCATTATTTTCCTTTATTTCATGATTCTATGAGTTCACGAAGGTAATATGTTTGGTGGCAAAAGACTCTTTCAAAGGAGAAACAAAGTGCAAGGTAGGTTCAAACTCATTCTTCTAAGAATTTTCAGGTGATCCTTATTTCTTGCATTTTTATTATGCTGCTAGAAGGTCTAGCATTTAATTTTGGTGCTATTAGCTACTAATTTTGCAAAGAAGGCTTGTTGATTTAATCCTATCATGTTTCCCAAAAGGATTTGTTATTGTTGTTTCATATAACTTTTACTCTCTGAATGTTTGTGTATGATTCCATCACATCATAAAAATAGAATTGAATTCAAGCCAATAGTTTTCATAGAATTTTATATATACATCATGATATTTCACAATCGAAGATCTTATAATAATAGAAGGGGCTAATGAGGATGAGGAAATGTTACATGGAGATAATAAGGAAACAAAAGGATTTGGTTCTCCACTTGGATTCCAATTATGAGGAATGTCATCAACTAACCCAAACGAGGCATTTATATTTGGGAGGCCTATGACCCCAACCATATGCACAACCTTCACATAACATGCCTCTTCCACACCCTAGCAATGTATAGTTTCCCCCATAGCAACCCATTACTCCTTAGTATCCACCCACCTTTGATGGATGTGATACAAATCCTGTTGGGAAGCCACCAATATATGTGAGGTGGCCTTCAATTTATGACCATCCTCAACCTCATTCATCTCATGCTCTCAATACAACCTTGTAAGTTATGAATTTTCATCCAAATCAACCTTTGAAGCCATCTCTGAATTTTGTTGTTTCTAAACTTCATCCCTCTCCAGCAATCCATGCTCACTCTTCATCTGGAGCTACATCCTCCCATTCTTGCACCTCCACTACAGGAAATGATGAGAAAAGGGAAACCTCAGTAGAGGATATCTTCCCTGAAAGACATTATTGGGGTAAGAAAGAGGGTAGAAAAGGCAAGGAGATTCACAAGGATCCTGATTTATCATAGTATGCATGTTTGATTTATGGTTTCACACTACATACAATCTTACTTTAGCATATGAGTCAGAGTGGCAAATTTCAATTTTATTGTTAGTATATTTATATGATACACTTTTAGCACTCTGGTTTTGGATTTGGACACACTTTCAGCAATATTTTTTAGTACGGTTTAAGCACGATAGTTTTGATGATAACATTATATTTTTTGATACATTTATGATTCATAACATGTTATTTTATACAAAAGGGAAAGGATCCTATGAACGAAGGGTAGAATACTTTGTGAGGATAGGTACACACACATTTAAAGTTGTCATTATTTTCTTCTAATTCATTATTCTAAGAGTTCAAGAAGCTTGCATGTTTGGTAGAAGTAGACTCATTCAAAGGAGAGAAAGTGGAAGATAGATTCATCTCATTCTTCTGAGAATTTTCAAGTGATCCTTATTTCCTGCATTTTTATTATGTTAATAGAAGGTCTAGCACATAAGTTTTGTGCTATTAGTTGTTAATTTTGCAAAGAAGGCTTGTTAATTTAATCCTATCATATTGCCCAAAAGGATTCCTTATTGTTGTTTCATATCATTTTTACTCTTTGAATGTTTGTGTATGATTCCATCACATCATAAACATTTTGAATTGAATTCTAGCCAATAGCTTTCATAGAAACTTTCTAGACACAAGATTTTACTCACAATTTTGAATAAATAATTAGTCATTTTCTAGTCATCCATATGTGTGCATATTTATCTAAATTTGACTATTTTGCATGAGCAGTTTCTAGCTAAAATTTATTTAACTTATTTTTATAGCATAATTTTCAAGTGCTTGCATAGCCTTGTGGCTTACGAACATTGTTTTATTGTTTTCCATAAATTGTTTCTCTTTAGTTTTAAACTGTTCATAACTTTGATATGTTGTTACATATTACACATTTATATATTCTTTCACTTCATTGTTGCAAAACTTGTACAAATTTAATTTATGTGTTTTATTTAATTTTGTGCATATTATTTAATATATTTTCCTTGCTATAAATAAATTTGTAAATCCAAAAATAGCACTAAACTTGGGGCATAAAACATTTGGCCTAGTCCCACTATACCATGTTCCCAGTGAGATTCAAGGGTTTAACGAAGAAGTCTAAAAAAAAAATTCCTCGTCAACACAACCCATCACTAAATATAATCATAGTGGAAGTCAACCTACTAGAAATTATCCATTTGGTTGTCCACAAATTTTCATCATGATGTCTTTTTCTTTCATACCAAGTGCCTCTCTCGATTATACACCAAGAATCAATGTTCAAAGTTTCCACAAAATGAGAGATAAAATATATTTTGTATTGTATCTAACATGGTTGATGGAAAGCATGACAAGCCATCAACCACCTTCACTCATTAGCTAAATTATATTCATTGTTCTATGAAATTCAACCCACCTACCATAAATGCACAAGTTGATTTTAACCCCAATAAATGATTCTTTTTTACACTTAAATTTCAAACTATATCGAACTTGAGCCATAGAATAAATAGTGATAAGGTGTATTGTTAAAGCACTCCTTCTGTGAGGACATAGGTTCAAAACCTCATGATTGGGCGCAACTCCCAAACTAAGCAATATACCCAAAAAAAAAAAAATCACTAACTATATCAATCCTTAAAACCAAACCTTTATCCTATGTAAAATCATATCCATAATGTCAATCTTGCCTAAAAACTAGACCTCTCACTTTTACATATGCCACTTTTTACACCAAACTACAAATGCACTAATTGTATTGCATTTTCTGATCCACCAAATTTCAACAATGAGAGGGATGCTCTTATTTAGAGGTTGGTGGTATCCTTGCATGGGTTGTTTCTTGTACAACAAGCATAGTATTTTAGGATTGGTGTGGCTTGTGTGTATATATATATATATATATATATCTATATATATATATATATATATATATATATATATATATATATATATATATATATATATATATATATATATATATATATATATATATATATATATATATATATATATATATATATATACATACATACATACATACATACATACATACATACATACATACATACATACATACATATATCTATATAATATATATATATATATATATAACTTTGATTAGATGTGGTTTACTTGTCTTCGTCTTGTTTGGAGATATGATCAACTTTGTAATATTTTCTAACTAGATCATGATGTGATGCAAATTATTTTTGACCATGATATTGACTTAAGAGATGAATTTTTTAGGTTTTTGATGATCCAAAGATATGTTCCTTTAGATTAATAGGCAATCATCATTATTTGGAGGTTCAAGATGTTGTGATAATATCTTGTGTTGATGTATACAATGATACTTCTATGGCTTACAAGATCAACACTCTAAAATAGCATGAACACAAAATGTAAAATATGATAAGGATGTGAAGTATTCTAGTCCATGGGATTCTTCTTCAATGTTTAAGGGGAGAGAGGAGGTTGTCATTAGATAGACCAGAGACATGAGATGAGTCAGATTCAAGGGTGCAAGAGATGGGATAAGGGATGGATATGCCATCACCTTCTACTTTGGTATGCAAGAGAGTCAAGAGCATGTAGGAGTGACCAATTGTTTAATGAGGGTCATTATACCTCCTAGGAGATATTTGAGTCATATTGCATTGGTTTCTTTCATATATGGGACTTCTAGTTGTACTAATGAGGAGATATATGTTACTTTATAGAGGATGATACTTAGGTTGATTTCAATATTACAAGAAGTAAATATTTGTAGATGGAAGGTTTTGTGGATTTGTAAAAGGAGTTAACTAGTGTGAAAACTATTTCCTTGTAAATATGGAGTGTTGGATTTTGAAGGCACTTTGAAAGTATTTAAACCATGTTTGGGGTTGCTTCATGGTATTTGGTGTACATGGTGAATGATTAGTTCATAGATTGTCCACAATGAATTTTACACATTGGAGGTAGCTTACTTAATGGATTTTTGTCCTCAATTGAATGCTTGCATGACATTATTCCATGGAGCATTGGATATCTTCAAACAATGTTGTGACATTACATATGCTAACCACATGTAGGAGCTTTCTTGCATGAAGAAGACCATGTATTGTAGGAGGATTTTTTGGCATTGTATAGTATGGAATAAAGCCCTATTATAACATGGATTAGCTTGGATGCTTGTATGGAGGCATTGAGTTAACTCGGGGATATTGGGGTTGTAATGGTGTTCATGTAATGGTAGTGGAACCAATGGATCACATGGTTTAGGAGGAGAATTGTAGTCCTCAAAGGTTTGTAGAAAGAGTGTTGAATATCTATCATGGAGCACCTTTGCATTGGAACCTTTCTTGTGTATGAAAACACCTTGGAGATTGAAATGTGTTCCCTTAAAGTGTAAACATTTTAACATGTATGAACCTACTTATGGTTTTAAAAGTTGCTTGTCAGTATTTAGGCCTGCATGTGTATTGTTTGGACACACTAGTTTCCCTCTCTCTTTTATCTTCATGTTTTTAATTCCTCTCTCTTCTCTTGGAGGCACTAGGGTTTCTTAAAGCTTGTGGAGCATCTTGAATACTAGGGTTATGGTATTATACCTTGGATATATTGGATATCCTGTCATTAAATCATATATTGTACTTTTTGAGGAGTGGAGAAGAGGATGTCTTGGCTTGGAGGGATTGTTGGTATGATACTTGCTTGTTGGAGCTCTTTGGTGTTGGCTAGGGTTTCCTTGGTTTTCTCTAAATAAGATTTTTTAGAGCCTGAGGATTGTGCTAGCCTTGTCATAAGGTTATCCTTATGTACATAAACTTTCATCTTTACATATATATGAAGTTTGCAATTGGCCAATATTTTCTCAATGAAAAGTTGATTTTTAGTTATCTATTTCTTTATGGTATGATAATTTCCAACACTAGCATGCCTTCTTGATTTGAAATAAGGTAAGACTAGAACTATTAAGTGATTTAATATTAATATTGAATAATAAAGGGAATATTTACTATCATAATTACTATTATTACAAGGTGATTTCTATATTCGTTGGAAAGAAAGGTGAATTTTTAGATATGTTTTTGCATGATAAGATTTCCCAAGAGCATTAAAACTTATTGGTACATGCATGTATTTTCTCTTGGATTGTTTGTTGATTATGGTTACTAAGAGGTGAATTGTTGTCCATTGTTATTGTTATTTTATAATATTTCATAATTTCCCTAATGCTGAAAACTCACAAAGCTTGGACCTTGGAAACCTCTAAGAAATAGGTGAAAATTTTGAAGTTGCATTAACCGTCTTAGATCATGAAATTTCCACATTTTAATTTGATGCATATCATGATTGGAGTTAATAGGATACTAGAAGTAAGAAGTGACAATGTTGGAGTTACCGATGTTTCAAGATCTTCTTTTGAGATATATATTTATGAAGGTGAATTACCTTTAAATCTATGGTCCCCATGATTATATGAAGATCTTCAAAGAACCAAGAGATCTTTGTAAAATAAATGAAAATGGTCATGAATTTCATAATAGATAGGGTATATAAAGATAAATTGTCTTTATCCTTAAGTTTCTTCATACACAACCTACAAGTGTGGTACTCCATTAAAGATTATCTATATTAATTAGTAGCTAATGAGAACAAATCTGAAGATGGGCTTGAGTTACTTTTGTGATACAAATCAGTTGCAATCTAATACATCCTAGAGTGTAGATGAGGGCTATTTCGAGGTGAAATCATGTGTGAAAGTCGTGGTGAAATTTCAGAGTTAGGGGGCTTTTCAATTTCCAAGTTTAAATGTTGAAGGAGCAAGAAATTTCAAATATATGAACTATTTATGATCCCTTCTCTAGCAATTTTCATAGATTGTTCAAGAGCTAGGTGAGGGTGCATACTATGACCTACGTGAGATTTTTTCATGTATCTAACCTTATGTAACATGGTAAATAAATGGAAAACCATGTAACTGAGGATACTAACAACAAATTAAACATAAAAAATGATAAGATGTGCAACTAATTTAGTTTTCTTCTTATTTATAGAGAAAAGTAGTGAGTGCTCTGCTAGTGTGGTTCTAACTTAGTTTCCTAAAGTATGGACTCCACACCTAACATCCATAAAGGAGAGGAGCTATCACCAAGGTGTGAAAGACATAGATATTACCTTAAATTTTCTAAAATTGAACTTGCATGCATTGTCTCTTTAAGGTTTTTAACAATATATATCCTTTACTCAATCTTGATGTACAAGATGGAGTGAATAATACCACTCCAAGATGGATGTAAGACATCACCATTTCTACACCATGACCTTTAGTGTTAGATGAATCATTCCTAGAAATTTTGAGGGAAAATAATCCTTGCATTATAGGATTGACCTAAAGAATGAGTCAAATGTGTCTAGTGGTTTTTGGAGCCCTATTATATGGGATAGAAGAATTGTTGTCCATAAGAATAACATGCTAATAATAATCCCATAAATAAAGTAATCTCCCGCTTTCCATCATATCTTGAAATGAGATATTCCAATTCACCAATATGAATTTAAAAGAGGGTGGGCGAGAGTGAGTACCCTTCCTTGACTACTATGGTGTTTATATCATCTTTATTTCTCATTTTGGCATATAATTTTTTGATAATCATCTCAAAGGGAGCCATAATCGAAGAGAATCACAAACTCTAGGAGCCCCCAAACCTTAAACCTCTTAAATTGTAGGTGTCCTGACACTATATTAAACAGTTAATTGAAGTACACAAAGTAGTAATATACATTGCATTTGCTTGCTTACACTTCCTTGATGGTGTAAGAAAGAATAAAACTATGAACACAAGTATGGTGATTCCATCTAAAATATTATTGCTTTTAACTCTCAATTTTTACACTTTGCTCTTCTTGTTTTTAACCCTCAATTTTCCACTTTGCTCATTTGGAGATGAGGTCGTCTAATATTTCTACAAGGAGTTTGGTCATAATATAGTTACCAATTTCGTAAGAACCCTCCTTAGTTCTCAATTGTTTAGAGATCACATTTATTTTTATTTTTCTCTAAATTAATTTAACCTAATATATGATGTATTTTTTTTAAATAGATATTAATGTTGTCATTTGTTTTTCAAAATTGTGATCGGCAACGCTTTCTCTTCTCTTTTTGTTTTTAAAAATATGAAATGATACCATTTAAATAATAATTAACATGTTATTTTTTTAGAACTTAGCTTTAATTCAATGCATGTTCAAAAGAATAGCTAAATAACACAAATTTAAACATTTAGCAAACAAAATAAATACATATAAATGTTAATTATAATGAACCATATATATTTCAAAACTTATTTGATTTAAAATACCATGCCAAATAAAGCATTTTTATGGTCAAAATTAGGAGGGAATAAAAACAAATAGGAAATAATATTTTCTTGTTATATATTTTTATAGATGCCACCTATAAAATGGCAATATTTAATGTTTTTTTTTAAGTAATGATTCACATAAAATTAATTGTAAAAAAGTAAATCAAATAATATGATTAAGAATATATCTTTTTTTGGAAGAGCTCAATTGGAAGGCTCGTGAAAATGTAAATAGTTGTTTACATGTGGTTGTGTGTTGAGGGGCTATTCAGTTCACCTAGGGGTTATAATGATAGCAATTGGATTGACCCTATGTCACACGAGTATGAGGTCAACCTAGTCACTAATTACACACATACAAGTGTAGTCTAACTAATAGACTAAATGACCATTTTCAGAGTATTTTTTTTGCTTAATTTTAACCAAAATCGATTAGATATTTTTAAAAACTTGAGTTTAAGTTGTTTAATCTAGAGAATTCTAGTCTCCTAAGGGTTTGTTTAGGGAGTTGAATCGATTTATACTATCAAAAATATACTTTAAACAAAAAAATCACAATCTTGCTTGAAATTATATCACTAGATTCCAATGGAAAAGGCATTCTCTGTGTGTGTGTGTGTGTGTGTGTGTGTGTGTGTGTGTGTGTGTGTGTGTGTGTGTGTGTGTGTGTGTGTCTATATATATATATATATATATATTATATATATATATATATATATATATAATGCAACAATAATATATAAATATTTACTAATATAAATTCTCAGTATTAAAAATATTACAAATACTTTTGCATTAATTATATTATATCCTTTGTATATTGATTTCCTTTTAGTAAACATCAGTAGTGAACAAAGATGCAAATCTCACCTACCATAAAGCTTAGCATGAGAGGCTTGTGTAGAGTTAGAGAGAGTCCAAAACATCTAGAAGATAGTGGCAAGAACTATAGTAGGCAAGGAATTTTTTAGGGTAAAATTTCACCCATGGGCTAAGTTTCCAAATTTTTCCAAGAAAAAACATTTGCTATTTTTTTTTTCCAAATTATTTTTCTTACACCCAAACAAATTATATTAAACATTATCATGACTAGTATAGATATAAGTAGATCAAAATTGACCCCATGTCCTCCTTTTAAAAAATAAGGTGGTGGGTATGGGAGGAGTGTTATTTGACCCAACAACCAACAATCAAACAAAATCCTATGCCTTGTATATAGGACATAAGCTAAAATTACATAATTTTTTTAGAAATTTGCAATATTCTAAAAAAAAAATACAAATTCTTAGAAAGGCTAAATGATGATGTAACATCAACTCTTCATTTTTATTTCTTAAACAATCTATTTTCCTTAATTATTTTTTTTTATGATAAAAATGTATCACCATATTTTTTGCCAATGATTATATTTTAAAGGTTTTATTTATTATTTTTTTTTCAAAAGAATGGGTAGTGAATTGATATTAATAAAAAATCATAGCTGCTAGGCCAAAACCCTTACATATGTCCTCATACTCCACAATGGTACTATTTTTTTCTTTTTTTTTTTACGTTGTGGTTCACGGATACTAGGTGGCCGTTACATCCACACGGAAATCTGGTCAGATCAACCCCAAAGGGAATCTTTTAAAGCCGTTACATCCATAGGAAAATCTGGTTAGATCAACCCCGAAGGGAATTTTTTAAAGCCCTTCGGCCAAACTAGAAGGGCCTAAACCCCAAGGGCATCAAGGAGAATTGACCCTGTGACCTACCGATCAGCGAGTTGAGCTAACCCTTGGGGCTCAATACTGATAGTATATTCAAAAGTCCAAAATATTTCTAACTTATGCTTATGGTAATTTTTGCCATATATCCTAAACAAGTGCCTACTATAACCTTTGCAAAAAAGCTCATAAGAGAAGTATATACCTACATAACATGAAAAGGTTTCAACACATACTAAAAAAGTCTAGTAGCTAATCATCCGACTTTCGAGCTTCTCCTTGCAGTTCATATTGTCATACTTGTCCTATTGTTCCTAACCCTTGAGCTCTCTTGGCCTTTTTCTTAGTTGGCCCTTCATTAGTTTCATCCTCTTCCAAGGCCAAGTGAGCTCCACTATTGTAAGTCTCTTTTGTTAGTTTGACAACAAATTAGTAAAATTTTGGGTAAATGTAATGAATTAGTTTGACAGTTTTATACCGATATATTAGTTATATAATGACAGTTCATGATATAAAATAATCACAATGCCCATGAAATGTAATGTGTGGAGAATCATTATTGAATAACAAATTCAAATCCATTCAGTTCCAATCCATTCAGTTTCTTGTCTTGGTTTCGGTTAAGCTTTCTTGATTTTTCTTTCTTGTTTATTTTTCCCTTCATTATTTCAGTTAGCATTTCAACAATTGGTATCAGAGCTGCGTGAAAGCCGAGCAGTTGGTGAAGTCCTGTGTGAGGTGTTTTTCGTGAATGTTGTCCCTGCGTGAAGAAATGAGACTATATCAGTGTGAGGAGTAAGTCAAAAAAAAAAAGTGTTAAGGATGCATGCATGAGATGTGAGGGCCAAGCGATTGGTGGCTATCTCAGAGCTCTGAGGGCCAAGTGATTGTTGAAAGGCTATGCGTAAAGTACGTGAAGAAGAAAGGCTGTGCGTGAGGCGTGCGTGAAGGAGGTGTGAGGCTATGCATAAAGTAAAAAGCTGTTGCTTATTCCAAAACCTAAGCGTAAGGCTGTATATCAGCGTGAAGACCAGACCAAGTTGACACGGACTACGTCCTGGCTGGTGGTGTTGGCCGTGTTTTTTGTGTGGGCTGCAAGGAAAACTGAGTTGCTACCATTTGTTGTTGCATGCTTCTAGAGTCATTGCCCAGGAATTCTGCATGCGTGAAGGCCACAACGCCAGAACGCGTTCTATCAAACCCTCTGCGTACTGTCTCCCCTGCATGATTGGTCTGTGTACTGAGCCTGTTTGATCCGCTGCAAAGAGAACCCGTGTTGGCTGCTAGAACCTGTTCGAAAGAGGAAAACCTTTGTTTTCAGTGTTGGCTGCCAGAACTTGTTTGGAAAATCCAGGTATTTTTTTTTAAAGAAATTTTGTCTCAGAAATTTTTTCAGAAAGCTATTGAAAGAAATTTTGTCTCTGAAATTTTTTTTTCCAGAAAGCTGTGAAAGTAAAGTTCTTTCAATTCTAAAAATAAAGGATTGATGTGAGTAAGTTGAAGGAAAGATTTTATGTTTTGAATTGAAGAAAAACAAAGGAAGAAAAAGGGAAACAAAGTTTTTTTTAAGAAAAGGATAGCTGAAGATTGAAATCCTAGAAAAATGGCCAAGATGTCGAATGCAAAATTCGAGGTGGAGAAATTCACCGGAAAGAGCAATTTTTCTCTTTAGAAACTGAAGGTTAGGGATCTGATTGTGCAACAAGGGTTGCACAAGGCATTGGATGGGGCAACTAAAAAACCTACAACCATGACTACTTCAGACTAGGAGGACTTAGATGCCCGAGCTCTCAGTACCATCCGGCTATGCCTAGCGGATGAAGTTCTCTTCAACATTGTTGAAGAGACTACGGCGTCAGGATTGTGGGAAAAACTTGAAAAACTCTATATGACAAAGTCATTAACCAACAAAATTTATCTGAAAAGACAGTTATATAGTCTTCGAATGAAAGAACGTTCAAACGTTGCAGAACATTTGAATGTTTTTAACACACTAATATGTCAATTAACAGATATGGAAGTTAAAATACAGGAAGAAGATAAAGCAATAACTTTGCTGTGTTCTCTGCCTGAATCATGGGATCACTTCGTAACTTCAATCAGCTTGAGCATTGCTGATTCTTTGAAGTTTGAATCAGTTGTGGGAGCTCTCCTGTCTGAAGAAGTACGAAGGAAATCTAGCACTGAGGCAGCTACATCAGGAGTGATGGTAGCTAGAGGACGCTCAAAGGAAAGAGGTGAAAAACCAAGGGGGTCTTCCAGATCGAAATCGAAGGGAAAGAAGTGTAAGGCAAAATGTTGGAACTACAATAAAGTTGGACACTTGAATAAGGACTGTTGGAAACGAAAGGAGTTCGAAAACCCGAAGAACGAAGTGAATCAGGTCGATTCAGGTATGATAGACGAAGTTTTATCCGCTGAAGTATTGTGTATGATAGATGAAACTTCACCTGAATGTAATATCTCTCAGGGTTTAGATAGTTGGCTGTTAGACTCTGTTGCTTCGTATCACATGTGCCCACATAGAAATTAGTTTACCTCGTATGAAAATATAAACGGTAGTTCTGTGTTTATGGGTAACAATATGTCATGTCAGACTATTGGGTTGGGAGATATCAGGATTAAGATGTATGATAACACAGTTAGAACATTAACTAGTGTTAGAAATGTACCTGATTTGAAGAAAAATTTGATTTCTTTGGGAGTTTTGGATTCAAATGGTTATACGTTTACAGGTCAGGATGTCGTCTTGAAAGTCTTTAAAGGAGCACTTGTGGTTATGAAGGCAGAAAAGGTCAGAAATCTTTATAGGTTAAAAGGAAGTACTCGGATCAGTGAAGCAGCGATTGCGTCAGAAAAGGAAGAAGCAGGTACTTGTCTATGGCATCAGCAATTGGGGCATATGAGCGAGAAAGGTCTTTAGATACTGATGAAATGTAAATCTCTTCCCGGTCTGAAATCCTTGAATTTAGATTTCTGTAAACATTGTGTGTATGGAAAACAGTGTAAACAGAGATTTAAAGTTGGAAATCATAATAGTAAATATGTTTTAGACTGTATTCATTCTGATCTGTGGGGGCCTTCCCCTATTGTGTCATATGGAGGTGCACTGTATTTTTTAATGTTTATTAATGATTACTCCCGAAAAGTTTGGGTCTATATGCTAAAAAGGAAAGCTGATGTATTAATTGTCTTTAAACAATTTAAAGTAATGGTAGAGAAAAGAACGGGCAAATCTATTAAATGCTTAAGAACTAACAATGGTGGTGAGTTCACTTCAATTGAATTTGAACAATACTGTAAGGATGAGGGAATTGTTAGACACAAAATTGTTGTTTACACACCTCAGCAAAATGGTGTTGTTGAGCGTATGAATCGGACTCTTATGGAAAGAGCCAGAAGCATGATCAGCAATGCTAACTTGCAAAAGGAGTTATGGGCAGAAGCAGTATCTACTGCTTGTTATCTAGTTAACAGATCACTTTCAGTAGCAATTGATTGTAAAATTCCTGAAGAAGTTTGGATAGGTCAGTCTTGTGAATCACATTTGAGGATATTTGGCTGTGATGCTTATTCTCTCATTCCTAAAAATCAGCGTTCAAAGTTAGATCCAAAGTCAAAATGTTATGTCTTTGTTGGGTATGACTATGCAGTGAAAGGATATAGGTTGTGGGATCCTACATTGTGAAAGATAGTCATTAGTAGAGGTGTAACATTTGATGAATCCTCTCTTTTAAAATCAACTGTTGAAAGAATTGAACAGGAACAAGTATCGCCAAATCAACGAGTTCAGTTGGAGGCTAGACTTTTTAGTGACAGTCGAAAGGAAGGAGAAATCTCTGGAGAAAAAGGTGTTGAAGACACAAAGGAAGCCTTTGAAGCTTCTGAACCAGTGCAAGTTTCTGAACCAATTTAGCAACCAGTTACTCTAAGAAGGTCTACAAAGGAAAGGAAAATTCCAAAAAGGAATGAAGATTCTGCTTCATCTTTTGCTTTGATTACTAAACATGGGGAACCTTCTTGTTATCAAGAAGTAGTAGATGATACAGATAGCGAAAAACGGAAAGTGGCTATGGAAGAAGAAATGGACTCCTTAGCCAAGAACAATACCTGGGATCTTGTAGAGCTTCCTGAAGGGAGAAGTGTTGTTGGATGAAAATGGGTCTTCAAGCTGAAATGGAAAGTTGATGGAAGTATCGAAAGGTATAAGGTGAGACTTGTAGCAAAAGGGTATTCTCAGGTTGAAGGTATAGACTTTCATGAGATTTTTTCTCCAGTTGTAAAACTTGTTTCTATTCGTACTGTGTTGGCACTAACTGCGTTGCTTAATCTTGAGTTAGAACAGTTAGATGTTAAAAAAACTTTTCTACATGGTTATTTGAACGAAGAGATATATATGGAACAACTAGAAGGTTTTGTACGATTTCGCAGCACAAGATTAGTTTTCAAGCTCAGGAAATCATTGTATGGTCTGAGGCAGTCTCCCAGACAATGGTACAAGAAGTTTGATTCCTTCATGGTGAGCCATGACTTTGTAAGAAGTGAGTATGATCATTGTTTATACTTCAAAAGTTTCAATGGCATATTCATTATCTTAGCTTTGTATGTTGACGATATGCTTATTGTAAACAAAAGTATGGAAGAGATCAACAGGTTAAAGGCTCAACTCTCTAGGATGTTTGATATGAAGGATCTTGGAGCAGCAAAACATATCTTGGGCATGGAGATACACAGAGACAGGAAAAATGGTAAGCTTTGGTTATCATAGCAGAAGTATGTGGAGAAAATACTTGAAAATTTCTCTATGAACAATGTGAAACCTGTTAATATTCCACTAGCTTCCCATTTTAAGCTTTCTTCGGTTTTAAGTCCTAGAGCTGATGAAGAAAAGCAGTATATGTCTCATGTACCATATGCAAATGCGGTAGGCAACTTAATGTATGTGATGGTATCTACAAGACCTGACATTTCACATGCAGTTGGAGTTGTCAGCAGGTTCATGGCAAATCCAGGTAAAGAACATTGGCAAGCAATGAAATGGGTGCTTCGATATCTAAGAGGCACAAGTGACCATTGCAGCGTCTTTAATGGTAGTGAAGGATCATTCTGCGGATATCTAGATGCTGACTATGCAAGTGATTTGGACAAAAGAAGATCTACTACAGGTTATGTCTTTACTCTTGCGGGTGGAGAAATTAGTTGGATGTCAAAGCTTCAAGAAACAGTTGCATTGTCCACTACTAAAGTCGAATATATAGCTGCCTCAAATGCTAGTAAAGAAGCAATCTGGTCAAAAGGTCTGCTCGATGAAATTGGAAGAAAGCAGGAGAAAGTGAATGTACGTTGTGACAGTCAAAGTGCTATTCACTTGGCTACAAATCCTGCCTATCACAGTAGAACCAAGCACATTGATGTAAGGTATCATTTTCTGAGACATGTGATCGATGACGGAAAAGTAGCTCTTCAAAAGGTCCATACACGAGAAAATTGTGCAAACATATTCACAAAGCTAGTAACAGTAGAGAAGCTGCGGTGGTGTTTAGCTTCTCTTGGCTTGCAAAAAAGATGATGAATGGGCATGGGCAAGGGATTAGGAAAATTGTTTTCAAGGTGGAGTTTGTTAGTTTGACAACAAATTAGTAAAATTTTGGGTAAATGTAACGAATTAGTTTGACAGTTTTATACCGATATATTAGTTATATAATGACGGTTCATGATATAAAATAATCGCAATGCCCATGAAATGTAATGTGCGTAGAATCGTTATTGAATAACAAATTCAAATCCATTCAGTTCCAATCCATTCAGTTTCTTATCTTGGTTTCCGTTAAGCTTTCTTGATTTTTCTTTCTTATTTATTTTTCCCTTCATTATTTCAGTTAGTATTTCAACATCTTTAGCCTTTGCCAATCTGATATCCATTGCTGCCAATTTTTTTTCACTTTAGCTTAGAACTTCTCCATTTTACTTTGCAATATTCCATGTTTAGTGTCCATTAACAATAGGTATGTTTTCATTTCCTTCTCTTCAGCTGCATCCCTTTGCTGCAGAACATTCAACAACCCCTTCACTGCTTCTAAGAGCCTTTCTAGGAGCTAGTTCAATTTTGCCTCCTCATTCCAATAAGTAGATGGTCTAGGATCCACCATAGGAGATTTTTAGGAGATTTTTACTACCATGCTCTTGGAAATCCACTTCGTGGATCACTGTCATAGGCTTACAATCTTAATGAAATGTGTGCTCGAATGTGAACAACATTGAGTGATAAGTCTCTTCCACTCCTTAGCATTCACCACAACTCTTTGTCGAGAGCACTCATCAACGAAAAATTGTGAATACGGGTATGAGCATCGTTAATCCTATTATATCCTACTTTGTCTCTAATCCACCACACTCACACATTTAATCGCTGGTGACACATTTAATCGCAATATTTCCAAATCCATATCTGGATTTCTTAAGTGTGGGACAAATTGTAAATGATATAGAGGGAAAGTGCGAGTAATTCCATTCTGAATATGGGTATGAGCGGTGTTAATCCTATTATATCCTACTTTGTCTCTAACCTGCCACACTGACACATTTAATCGCAATATTTCCAAATCCATATCTGGATTGCTTCAAGTGTGGGACAAATTGTAAATGATACAGAGGGAAAATGCGAGTAATTCCATTCTGAATGGAATTAAATGTATTAAAAAATTCGAGGGCCTTCCCACCTTGACAATCAATTCCCAGTTTGAAATAATAAATTATGGTGCCACCTGTGCATGCACAAAGATCTGAGCAGTTGCTAAATGCTTTAGCAATTTAGACATGGGTAAGCCTTGCTAGTCTTTGAGGTTGGGGATTCAATATGAGCTTCCAAAATTTCATTGCAAGCGTTGGTGTGCATGCCTAAGTCCACTTGGGTTGCATTTGATCGGACATGAGATTTCCTCCCATAAGTATTTAGCCTTTGTATTTGGTTAATAGTGCCTTTGTGTATTGTATTATATTCATGGGATTTTTCCACTATATTTACGGTAAGGGAGAGTTTATAATTATTTTTTTATCTATTTACAAGGGCTTTTGTTCCAACATAGTTTCATTATTTTCCAATGAATCAACAGTTGAATTCAATTGTATGAACACATGAAAGAATTCAATTTGAAAAAATTATTGTGTTTGTAGCACAATCCTTTGCAATGTAGGAGGGAGGACATAAATTTGTGATCCATTTGCTTTCAACACATGTCGAATACCAATCAATGAGTCTCTAAACACTATGATTTTTGAGATTTTTCTTGCTAATGCTAATTCTAATCCCTACGAGATAGTTAGGTATTCAACTTGGTTGTTAGTTTCATGGCCCAAATCCCAAGCATATTGAGTCTCGATGTTTTCATTGGGGCAAAGGATAACCCCTCCCGCTCTTGCCACCCTTGTTATAAAAATTTTAATGATTGTATGTTTGGGAATTTTCTTTTTGAAGTTATAATTTCAATGTAATCAAACAATGTAATTTATTTAGAATCTTATGTATTAAAATGATTATAAAAAAATAATTATTTATAGTTTTAGTTCAATGCATCTTATATTGATAATGAAAAGAAATAGTGTTCATAGGCATAGAGCAAACAATGATATGGTGTTATGTTAAGGCACTAGATGGTAAAAAGGTCACAAGTCCAAAATTTGGCAGGCAAAAACCTAGTTATGTTGTAGGCTAGGATATCCCAGGTGATTTTGATAGCCTAGATGCCCCCGAAAAAACTGCTACACAAACCATAAGTTAAGCATACTAGTAATCTTGCTACACAAACCATAAGTTAGACATGCTAGTAATCTCACAACTCACATAATCTAGCCAACAAAAGAAATTTAAAACAATATTAAATTAAAAAGAAAAAATTATAAACATATATATTTTTAAATATAAAAATACACCGTCTTTAAATTTTAAATAATAAAAAAATAACGAATATAAATTTAGCTTTAATAATATTAATTGTGTATGTGGAAAAAATTAAAACTCCATCAATCGTGCATGTTAAATCCATTGAGTATAAATTTTACCTATCATAAAGGATGTAGTTTAATAATTTAAATAAAATTACCAAAAAGAAGATTAATAACTAGGGAACAAAATTTCTATGAAATTCAATTAAAAATGACAACTTCTCATCAAAACCTAGTGATGATGTAACATTGTTACTCTATTTTGTTCAATTATTTTATTTATAGTAATAATGTCTTATTAGGGCTTTTTAACCAATATTATATCAAACATGTTTTAAAAACAAGGGCTATGTAGTAGCTAGTACCTGCCCCTTAGCTTAAATATAACTTAATGAGACAAAAAAATAACAAAGACAAAGATAAAACAACTAATAAATTATTGTGTTGTTAAACGTCATCACCAAAAATTAAGAAATATGATTAACTAATATTGTTTATATTAAGATATATATACCTCTAATGTGTGTTTTATTTTTATTAATATATAATTGTCTATATTCAAATTTATAAAATATGTTTTTTAATATAATAAAAGCCACCTTAATTGATATTGTGAAAAAATTATAATTCATGAAAATAGAAATAATAGAATAATAAGAATAAAAAAATTAAAAATCAAAATGTTAAATAAAAAGGAAATAAAACTAAAAAAAAAAAATTAGTAACCTAATAGAAATGGAAGTTACTAAACAACCCATAATAAGACCTCAACCAATCATCTTACAAATAAATAAATTTAAATAATAATAAAAAATAACAAAAATTGAGTTCCTAATGTTAAACTATGGATATACATCATAAATTTTTGGTCAAAGGCAAACTAATACCTAGTCATAAGCAAAATTGAATACATTAGTATAATAATAATAATATTTTATATTATATCAAACTTGTTTTAAAAATAATAACAATTTTATATTTGTGATTTTTTTTAGTATAGTTCAATTATATTATATATTAGTTAATTTTGATTTCCATTTAAATTGATCAATAGAAATGTATTATTATTTAATTCCACTCCAATTCAATTCTTATATGTGACTCGTTTAAAATAATATATGATGATGATGGTTAACATCCACTGAGACCAAACTTTGGTCTATCGGACCTAAAGAAACGAATTATTTAGTTTGATTTAAGATTTTATTCCTATGCTAAAAAAACTTGGAGAGAAGCCTCTCGAGCTCACTATAATTTTGACATCGTAAAAGGCTAGGAAGGTCAGTGTTGCAACAAATATTATGAAACTAAGTTCTAATGTGGTTGTACGTGGGGCATTCTAAGAGGAAGTGATTTTCATCCTCGATGTTCATATTCTCATAGAGATGGAAGATCCTTTCCATCCATGGTGTTTTAGGAACTGCCCAACGACCCATTTCACTATGGAGCTCATGAGAGTTTGTTTTAATCTTGGCTATATTAATTTTCTTCTTAGAGCTAGTTAAAATAGAGAGATACTTTTGATCTTCTAGGGTGGGCTTGATGATCTTCTTATAATATCTTGATTTTCTTTTCGCTGCTAAATCTTTCTCACACCACATTTTTTCTTTGAACTTAGAAGTAACAAGATTTTTAATGTTATTAATGTTTTTCAATGCAACATTCTCGTAGATCTCCAATGGTTTAACCAGGCCCTCGTGTCTTTATATCAACATCGTTTGAGCCTTAGGTGGTTTTGGCCGGAATTTAAATCTAGCTTAGGAAGTCTATGGTCTTCTACGTTATTGAGTTTGTGCTTGTACAACAAAAGCCTAGTCATAGCTAGGCTGTCAATAGGGGAAAGACCCACTTCTATAAGGAGAATAGGATAGGGTGTATTGCATTTAGTTTTGAGGTTGTACATTATAAAACACTTTTGTATTTGCTCAATCTTTCTCCAGGATTCTCTAGAGATGCTACAACCCCAAACCTCACATACATATAAGATAGCAAGAGTGACTAAAGTTTCAAAAAGGAACTTCTTTATATCACACATTACGAGGTTTTCCATTTTACAATTATTTTCGAGACCAAAATAAGCTTTCCACCCCCCATTAATCCTTTTCTCAATGTTATAGTTCCAGTTGAGCTTGTGATGAATATCAATTCCTAGGTACTTGTAAGAAGACACCTCCTCCAAGTTACTATTGTCATACATAAGATTAGTGTAAGTGTCCTTCTTGGATTTGATAACCATAACTTTTGTTTTGTCAGTGTTAACAGTCATACCCATGGTAGAGCAGAAATCCTTAAGAAGTCTAAGTTGCTTATCAAGATCAGATGGTCACCTTGCGAGAAGAACATTATCGTCAGCATAGAGAAGAAGGATGATGACTATCCCAGCTAAGATCGTGCCAACACAGCCTACTTCCTCTAAACAACCTTCTAGCTTGTTGATGTAAATGTTAAATAGGGTAGGGGAGAGGGGGAAACCTTGTTTAACTATGATATTACACTTAATATCTTTCGACCACCCCTCATTGCTCTTTAACTTGGCAACTACATTCTTGTATAACCTTATAGCGACAACTCTCAACTCAAAAGGAACCTTTAGCTCTTCTAATCTATTCCATAGGTTGTTTCTAGGAACCATATGAAAAGCCTTTCTAAAATCCACAAAGCAACAAAAGAGATTGGATTTATCATTGCGGCATTCCTCCACAATGATCCTAAGCATAACGAGGTGGTCCATTGTTGAGTGTTGGCTTCTAAAACCTGCTTGGCCTTTAGCCCGCTTCCCTATACTTTTGATGTTAGTAGTGATAATGATAGAAATAACTTGGGAATAGGATTCATATGATTGATACATGATAGTGTATTTGTGATAGTATATGAAGGTAACCTACATATGAAAGTAAACTTATGAAAAGACATGTGAAGTTATCAACCCTAATCTGCAATCTTATATTATCTTTGTAGTGAGGAATACGATCTATGGCAGTTGTATGGTTGTAACCATTGAAATGATAAAAGTGACCTTTAATATAGTAGTATTTATGTATGTAAGTGACACTCTACAAGACTCTTGACAATAATATGATAGAATTTCCTCATACCTATGTTTTGTAACTATATGGCAGTGATTGGATGTGGCAGTGACCTTAATATGGAAGTGGCATTCATGTGACAATGTTATATGACTTGAAAATATTGCAAATAGTGATGTATGGCTTGACAAAATTTGAAAATAATGTTCGATGGACAGAAGTTTGGATCATCTCTAAGTGTACGAGAAATCTAGATGAAAGAAGTATGATGACCTAGTTCGTATCGGACGTGGCAGTGACCTTAATATGGAAGTGGCCTTCATGTGACAATGTTATATGACTTGAAAATATTACAAATAGTGATGTATGGCTTGACAACATTTGAAAATAATGTTCGATGGACAGAAGGTTCGATCATCTCTAAGTGTACGAGAAATCTAGATGAAAGAAGTATGATGACCTAGTTCATATCCTAGCTTGAAGATGGAGCATTGAAGCTCTATGGATGGATTAGTTTATCCATACAACATCAGTACTTAAGGAAGTCATGTTATTCAGATCTCATCCATTTACATAATAGAAGAAGGAGTGACATCAATGAAGCTAAATTTTGTAAGAAACAATGTTGTCTCTTTTGAATGAAGTTGATAAATGTCAACTCGAGGATCAAGACCAAATCTCTGCAAAGAAGGATAGGTAAAATTCAAGAGGTATGTATAGTTTTTGTGCATTCTGTGATCTATGTTGAGTCCTTTAGAGTCATGGTGATGATCATGAAAAGGGTTTTCATAAATATTAACGACAGTGATGTTATGTCGCATATGAAGACTAGGTATTGTAATCTAATGAAATGGATCAAATGCATGTCAACAAATGCATGTCAAATGCTTGGATGAATAGTCTTTATGACTATGAGGGATCTAGGATTTCCATAAAAAATTTATTTTATAATGTAACAAGAGCTTGAAGACCTCAAATTATCTAGGGTTCTACAACTAACTCTCAAGTGTGGTTGTAGACTTTGCAACTTGTAAGTGACATATCTTGGCATCTAGGGTTTGTAAACCCTAGCATAGTTTGTACTAATAGAAACCTTAGAAACAAGACCATATCTAGTCATGTTCATTGTTAAAGATAGATCTAACCCTTGATGTTTAATGTGAAAACAAATCTAGTGATTAGGTCCAAAATTAACAAGGAACTAATCCTTCTCTAAAGATAATTAATTTATATATCCTTTTTTATTATCTTTGTGCTTTTTCCTTTTTTTCTTTCATGGTCTTCTAACTAAGGTTGTAGGTCAAGATAATTTTTCCTAAAGATTTACTATCAGATGTAAGAAGTGGAAGAATGTAGCAAAGCATGAGATGAAGAAGAAGGTATTTGTTTATCAAGGAAGTCAATTAGAGGGAAAGAAGTTCGCTTACCTCAGTTGGAAAGAGGGTTCTATAAAGACCCTGATGGACACGATATTGAAGCTTATTGATTGATGTTTTCAAGGAACATATTCATTGATGATTGAAAGCTAAAAAGTGTGAAGTATAACTCTATTGTAATATGAAGAGAAAACATGCAAAGGAATGATGGCCTCAAAGAGAGAAAGTAGCAATATTCTAAATAATTACACATCTTAACTAAAAGTTTTTTTATTTGGAAACTTTGATAATGTTGGGATATGATTTAACTTCCTGAAAGAACTTATTGCAAAAGTATGTGAAGAGGCTAAAAAAATAATTTGTTTGATGACATTATATTGGATGTTGTTTGATTCAATTTGGGAGCACATGGATTGAGTGGATGAAATTGATGATGGCTTGGAAAAACATGAAGACCGAATATTGTTATGTAAGCATGGAATGCATGACCTAACAGATGTGAGGAAGTTTGGCTCCTTAAGGATGTTGGATGAACCATTTAATGACAAAGTTGTATGATGATTGTCAAGATCTAGGAAGGTTGAAGTTCGATATGATGTGAATCTATTAGGATTCGAGAATCCCTACAAATATCTGGAAGCCCTACAAGCTAAAACTAATATCTCCATGGAAGAACAAGTAGTTGTTGAACTAAACAAGCTGAAACACATGGTTAAGTCTCCCTAGTTGAGAAGAACAAAGGATCTCCTCCATCGTGGAGAGGGAGTGATGGAGGACACCATATTATCCATGTGTCATGCACTAGGCCAAGAATAACATCCATATCTCTAGTGAAGGAATTGGGAGCAAGAAGGGAGGATTGGATAAGCATATGGGACCGATACTCCTTGAGGATTGGGAATCCAATATAGGAGTAGTCTCGTGGATTGATACTCTTTGAGGATAGGGCAAGGTATCCAAGATAAGAGTAGTCAAAGTAGACTAATATTCTTTGAGGATTGGGAATTCAAGATAGGAATAGTCATGTAAGGACATACTTGGTAAACATCCGAATGGGGTATGTGCCTTGAGAGGTTGTGGTGTTGGTGTCAAAATGATATGCCTCCTAAAATTATGCTCTAATCTAGAGGACAGTTAGATATTGTTAGTCAAGGCCTTGCTGTTGTGTAGATTGACAACGTTGGTTATGATGTGAATGCTTAAAGATGGCTTATCAATCTGACTCTTCTTATGAGAATATTTCAATTTGGAAGTATCCTTGTATGAGTTATGTAATTATGAATACCTCCCTAGTTAAGAGGAACTGTTGAAAAATGTAACTAGGTTCAATCTTCAAAATTATTCTTGTACTTGTATCAATATGTATTTTATGTAAAAATAAAAAAGAAGAAAAATATGTTTTTATTTCATTAGATAAACATGTTCGTCATGCTTCTAGGATTCATTGAGTGAAAGTCCTCGCTGAACTTCTTAAGGAAACAAAAAAAGAATTTTTTTTTTAAATAATTTTGGTCAAATCACCTCAAGAATCCAAGTTGACCCTCCTAGATTTCATGTTGGCTCACTGAAAGGATGTGTCTTTTCACATATGAGAACAAATATATGCTGGCATGCGTCCTCCTCCAATTTGGAAAGAAATTCAATGCTTTCTGTGATGGGTTATGAGGTAGATACATACAGAGTTCAAAGGCTATGTTCTTGTAAGGATTTGTTAATTTCCGAGGTCATGCATATGCAAGGAAATGCAAGCTTGCTAAATCTGAGATGATGCAAGTTTTCAGTGATGATGCAAGTTACTATGTGGGAAATTATATGAGAATAGTGTGAGCTATTGTGGCTAAATTTGATGTTATCTCCTATGATTGAGAAGATCTTGACTTTGCTTCTTTAAGGACTAGAATCTTTTCATGGTCATGGGTCTTGGATTTCTCACTTTGATCTGATTTTATAAGAAGTTAATTTTGTATGGATTTTTCCCCTTGTGGGGTTTTTTCCCTGGATTAGAGCCTATATCTTGTGTTCTTTGTTTCTTGTGATATTCATGTTTAGTAAGTTTGGTAATTATTTGATGAAAAGAACATAATAAACATTGATAAGAATCCAACAACATTCACAAACAATTATCAATGAAGAGAAATATATCCTGATTGTTAAACCACCAAATTTCTCAACAAGAAGGATAAGGAGAAACCTTATAATTGAGTTAATGATTGAAGCACCAAATTTCTCAAGTACTATATGTATTATTTATTATTGTAATCAAACTATTCACACAATTTCATATACAAAATTCAAGACATGAATAATTAAATAGTTCCATGCCTCTTTTATTTGTGTTATAAAAGTATGAACATATTATGAGAAAAAATGTTATGGAGAACTAGGTTTTTGGGCTCACAATCAAGTTATTTGGTTAAGTTGTATTTTAGATACATTCTAGGATACATTGTTTTGTTGTTCAAATATTTTTTGTTAAGGAACATGGAAGAAAGAAAAGGACCAATGAATGAAAATAACCCCTTTTCAATTGTAATTTTGCAATCATTTTTACTTTCTAATTTATCAAAAATGTTAAGAGTGTAGAATTTCCTATAGATTCACAACCTCATACAATGTACTAAAGCACAGGACAAGAATCTACTTCTACTTTCAACCAAGAGAAGCCAATAGATCGATGAAAATAGTAATCGACAAGAGGAAGATAATCAATGGCACATAACACAATATGTATATGGGGAAAGCCATAATTCAAAACCCCTACTATCCATATTGAATTAATCAGAAATCCAAGATGAGAATACAATGCTTGTTCTCACAAGAAAAATATCTGCACAAGTATAATCAACTCTCAGCTCAAAAGCTAGCTCAAGCCAAACTCTAGGCCTATTCTTCAACTCTCCAAACCCCTATTTCCTTGTGCAATTCCTAGGATGAATAGCCTGTATTTAAAGGGAATTCATGCTTCCAAAACTACACAATCCAAACATAGTTCCTTCTCTAATTTCATGCATGATATTTACAACTCAGTAAATCATAAAACTGATAGTACACTGTCCATGTACTCTATTCTCCACTAGGTCCTTCTCTGAACTAACACGCATGCATTTCTCATGAGGGAATATTCAATTAACTGGAGTAACACCTATGGATGCACCAGTGCATCAATTGACTGTTAGTTATCTATTAGTTCCACAAACAGTTAGAACTCATTTCACTGAGCATAACTCAGTAAACTGAGTTATTGCTCAGTAAACTGAGTTATCTAATTACAACTCAATTTAAACTCATATTGGGCCCATAAAATTTATGGAGAACACTTACATGAGTTCCAAAAGGCTTCCAACTCAAAATTCCTATGCTAATTAAGTTAATTAAACTTAATTAACTATTTACAAGTTTCTATGAGAATAGAATTACAACTTTAATTCTCAATTTAATTCAAGGACAAATTAAATTGGAATTTCTAGATTCTATTTTTAACATTTCTTCTTGTTATTTTCAACACTCCCTCTCAACAACAAAGGAATTAAACTTGATCCTAATCCTAAACCTTTGGAATGTTATACATGCACCACTTTTCTCTAGTGTTGTTGCTACAACAACTCCTTAAACTAAAAAAGTATCCAACCCAAATTAGTATGATGCATCTGTCATCAAAGTCTCTAACTGCTACTGCCTCTGTAGACAGAAAAATCTGTGCTTCTACTGACTCTACCTTTCTGCATTGTTGGCAACCCTTCTATGCACTCTTCAGTATCTGACTTCTCTAACCGTTGTCACTCTGATCTCTGACTGCATCAATCACCACAAATTCCTCCAACTACTATGTACTTTGGGATCCCATAGCAAGGTATGATCCATGAGATAAAACCTCTCAATGGACCTGCCTAATTTCAACCCTCTTAGGACTATCACTTCACATTTCCCCACATCACACCTGGAGGTATGGTTGTGTGTACTCCCTCAACCCACTTGGCTTGAAATTTCCCCTTACTGGAGGTCTCTCCATGAGTGGATGCCTCCACTCAGTCTCCTCTCTACTTCTCCAATTGTGGTTGTTCCACAATTGTCTGAGACTGCTTCTGAGGCTTCTTTAGGGGTTGCTTGTTGAGAGGTAATTTATTCTACCTCTCAACCACCAAGTCTCTAACCTTTTCCTTGCTCCTAAAGGCTTTGAATGCATCTTATACCTCAAGAACATACAAGTTCTTGACATGTGCATTGATTTGCTTCACCTGTCTCGTGGCGACGAGCCTAAGGAAAAAATTTCCCTTACTAAAAATCACATCATAGCCATGGTCTTCCAATACTACAACTAAAACAAGGTTGTTATTTAGTCCTGGAACATACATCACATCTGTGATCCTAAGAGGGGAGTTAGACTCCCTTTGAAAGGTAATTGTACCGATCCTAGTAGCTTTATACCTCCCATCATCTCCAAACTCTATGCTATGTTTGAGGTCTTTCTCCTCAAAATAACTATAGAGATCTATGTTCCTTGTCATATGGAAAGAGGAACCGCTGTCAAGATACCACATGCCTCCCATTCCAGTGTTGGCCATGCATGCAATGAGAGTGAAATCAAGTTCAAATTTTGAAGTTAGTGCTTCACCTGCTGTAGATATTGCAGGCTCCTTCTTTCTTGCTTTCGTTTGTGGGAAATTCGTGACATAGTACTCGTGCTTGTGATACTAAAAACACTTGACTTTCGACAAGTCCATGTTCTTGTCACCCACCTCACCTTGGGACTTCTTTTCCTTGGCCTTCTTTGCCTTACTCGCTAAGGAAAAATCCTCTTCCACTTCCTTGGAAGAGGTCCCATCTATGGTGTTCCATCGAAACTCCTCTTGTACCAAATCCAACCATATTGGTTCCCAATCTGGTAGCTTCTCCCTCCCATTGACAGAGTCTTGATAACTATGCCAAATCTTGGGAAGTCCTAGAAGATCTAGGCTCACCATATCATCCTCAGAAATAGTGATTCCAACACTTCCAAGCTCATCTCGACAATGAGTGAACTTGGTCAAGTAATTTGGAATTGAGTCGCCTACCTCCATCTTGATTTTTCGAATTTTATATTTCAGTGCCAACTTCCTATGGTCAATGTTGTTTTGGAAAAGTTATGTTAATGCTTTCCACCTAGCATATAGAATCTCCTTCCCATGAATATTCGAGACAATGTGGTCTTGAACTCCCTCAAGGATTATCTACCTCGCCCTCGTCACACACTTCTTCCATTCAGTCAAATATTTTGCATCCAATGTTGGTGGATTAGGAATGTCTTGATCAATTAATTCCTTCAAGCCATTATCCTCCAACACGGCCTCCATCATGTCCTTCCAGTATATGTAATTTGAGCTACCATCCAAGGCATACTTGAGCCGTAAACCATAGAATGCCATATGTCGATCCTGAAGTATGTAATGAAAATTTGAATTTCATGTGTAAACCAAAACTCAAAACTTCGAAATATCCTCTATTATATTGAATTCAACTATGATACCATGTAAAATTTCATATAGATTCACAAGCTCATGCAATGTACTAAAGAACAGGACAAGAATCTACTTCTACTTTCAACCAGCGGAAACCAATAGAACAATGAAAATAGTAATCGACAAGAGAATGATAACCAATGGCACATAACACAATATGTATCTAGGGAAATCCATAGCTCAAAACCCCTACTATCTATATTGCATTAATTAGAAATCCAATATGAGAATACAATGCTTGTTCTCACAAGAACAATCCCTGTGCAAGTATAATCAACTCTCGGCTGACAAGCTATCTTAAGCCAACCTCTAGCCTATTATGCATCTCTCCAAGCCCCTATTTCCTTGCACAATTCCTAGGATGAATATCCCATATTTAAAGGGAATTAATTCTTCCAAAACTGCCCAATCCAAACATAGGTCCTTCTTTGATTACATGCATGATATTTACAACTCAATAAATCATACAACTGATAGTACATTGTCCATGCACTCTAGTCTCAACTAGGTCTTTCTCTTAACTGAAATGCATGAGTCTCTCAAGAGGGAATATTCAGTTAAGTGGAGTAACACTTGTGGATGCACCAGTGCACCAACTGACTGTTAGTCCTTTATTAGTTCCACAAACAAATAGAACTAATTTTACTGACCATAACTTAGTAAATTGAGTTATGTAATTACAACTGAATTTAAACCCATACTAGACCCCTAAATTTTAGGGAGAACACTTACATGACTTCCAAAAGGCTTCCAACTCAAAATTCCTAAGATAATTAAGTTAATTAAACTTAATTAACTATTTACAAGTTGCTATGAGAATAGAATTACAATTTTAATTCTCAATTTAATTCAAGGACAAATTAAATTGGAATTTATGGATTCTATTTTTAACATTTCTTGTTGCTATTTTCAACAAAGAGATTATTGGTTGGTGAATGATAGATAACAAATCCATCTCATAGTGAAAGGGTTTAAATTCTATAACAAAAGCTCAATTTCTTCACTTGTTCCATAAAAAAATCTTTACTATAGAGAAGTGTTGTTGGGCACGGGATCCCCCATGGGCAGTTTTGGGGCTAAAATCCTATATTTTGGCCAAATTTTGTAATCCAAGTGTAAAGACTCTGCATTTTATGGTCGCGGAGCGCATAGGTGTTAAAGAGTCATAGGGTTGTCCACCCTTATTTTGAAAATGTAATGTTGGCTGTAAAAGATCTGGGATTGTATAAATAGAGCTAAGCTCTAAGTAATTAGGAGAATAAGAAAGGATCAATGGAACATGTAAGAAAGAGATAACTCTAAGCAGAAGTCTAAGTTTTGGGTCGTAGCATAGGTAGAGGCTCTACAACTGAGTGCGTAGAGGCCTAGAAGTCCGCAGCTGAGTGCGTAGACCCTTGTAGCTGAGTGCGCAGGGTGGGTCGAGTCTGTAATTGTTCGAAACTATCAATAAAGAAAAGTATTCTACAATTTCTGTGTCTTTATTTGCTATTTATGCATCTTGTTATATTGGGTATGAATTTCACTTATAATTCTTATATGATGCACAAATATATGTAATTGTGTTGGATAAGTGACCGCAAGGAAGAACATCTGTTTATGCGAAGCTAACTAAGATATGTTAATATGATAAGAAAGACACTTAGCCTAGTTAGGAAGATGTCGTAGTTTGCTGCCCTAGCAGCATGAAAGGACTTCTGCCCCTAGTTAGGGTTGAGCGGAAGCCGATTGTACCCTTTCACGAAGGTACTGAAGAGTGGAACAGAAGGTTAAGAAACCTGCACGAAGGCAAGTATAGCTAGAATAAACCAACATCACAACCATCTCAAGGGTGTAGAAACTTGGTTCCAACATCCCCCCATACTGCTTTAGGTGAGACTTCAGTCCGTGCTCCGTGGGCTGATGCCGAAAGGTCCAGTAGTGTAGGGACTTGTTGGGCTAACTAACTTGGGTCAGGCCCCCTCAAGCCAACAAATGGTTCCATTGTCAGGACCAGAATCTGCATAAGAGATGTGTGATGTCGTATCACTTGAATCTAACTAAGAAAGAAATTGAAGGCTGGCTGGACAGAAGGATTCACGAGTTCGTGGCACAAGAAAACAAAAACCTGTGACTGTCAAAAGAACAGTGGTTGGACCAATACTTGTATATAGAGATCCACGAATTTTTTTTTGCCTCCTTTCCTACTAAGCTATACGAGTGGATTGCAAAGCTAGAAGATAACCAAGGTGGAAGCTTGACGATCCTATTGTGTGGACCCTAGAGCTAGTGCGAAGGTTGGAAGCATCGAAGGATAAGATCATGTGCATTGTCAATCATTGGCTCAATCACATCATAGGAGGATTTCTTACTGAGTTTGCAGTCGACACCTCAGTTAGCTATGGCAAGGTAGAGCGACGCTTCTTCAAAGGACCATGAGGTAAGCACATAAAATCTATGAATACTTGGATTAAAATGTTGTTGTGTGAAAAACAAGTTATGCATCTACCTTTATGTTTGGGACTACACGAAGCGGAAAAAGTTATAGAAAAGAAGGGAATAAGGGTCTAGAGTATAGCCCCTTGATTTCACCTCCGCGAAGGGACGAAGAAGGGATAGCGAAGGTCTCTCCACGAAGCGTTATTAAGTTGACAAGACAAGGATTTCCACGAATACCACCTCCACCCACACCACCTCCCTCTTCACTTCCATCGCCTCCAACTTCACCCATACCACATCCACCTCCACTACGATTCAGTATGGCGAATACAGTGAAGTTGCCTTTGTTCAAAGGCTTGGGAAATGAGGACCCGAACCAATTCTGGTTCATTGTAAGGGCTATATGGGAAGCTCAATGTGTTAAAGATGATCATATAAAGAAGGCAACGCTTGTTAGTGCTCTGTAAGATTGCGCACTAACCTGGTACATTAAGTACTCTAACGATAACATGAATGCTAGAGTGGCGGACATCCAAGCAGCACTAAATAGGGAATTCAATAGGCCTAAGTCCGAGTCACAGTCAATTGTGGGATTTAAAGAGATCATGATGCGACCAGGTGAGACACCATGGGAATTGGATCAAAGATTGAAATGTCAAATCCGTGAAGCCAATATGAAATTGACAGATGGATAGCATCATGAGTGGTTTGGGGCTTCACTGCTACCCCACTTAAGGAGCGTGTTGTCGTAGCAGAAGATAAAAACTTGGGCAGAGGCCTTGGAGATTTCCATGAGACTACATGAGACTCCGATGCAAGATCCTAGTCTAGGAGTTTAGCAAATCCACGCATAGCTACAGAATCTGTGCCTTGAGATGCAAAGTCTGAAGCAGGATAGGACGGTTTGGCCAGAGGTATGCGAGGAGGGATGGTGCTTGAAATGCAAGAGTCAAGGTCATGATAAAGACCATTGCCCAATTTTTGCAAATTAGCTTGCAAGAGGAGGACCAATGCCTTTAAGGCTAGAAGCTCAAGCAGGACCTAGCGCGGCGCCTGCTTTATGGTGCGCTATTTGTCAAGTAGCTGGAAAACATGCCACAGATTATTGTCAATTGCTACAAAAGTATGTGCAAGAACCACAACAGATGTTCTGCAACTTTTCTAGGTCAGTAGGAAATGATGAGCATACTTGCGGGAGCTATGAATTGATGATGGATAGAACTCCCGCCTACAAGGTTCAGGCCAAAATGCGACCCCTTGACCAAAATGAAAGGATGGCGTGGATAGGATTTTAGGGGCGCGGCCAAGGCCGAGGTGGAGGAGGACCTGGTAGAGGTTGAGGACAGTTGATTTGCTACAATTGTGGAGGGCCAGGACACTATGTCTGCGATTGCACTAATCCAACGCGCTCATTGTGCAAGTATTGCATGATGTTTGATCATGAAACAAAAGATTTTCCTACGCTGATAGATATGATACAAGACAAAGGGGGGGTACCACCTCTCCTAACTTAGAACCTGCAAATGATGAGGTCTAAGCCATGCGAGGAAGATCTGAATGTAAATATAGTGCTCCGGAGTGGAATCGCGAGGGAGATGATAAGGGGAAGCAACCAAAAGATAGTACCTGGGTTTGCAAAGCCCCAACAAAAGAGGCTAAGTTCAATTTGGAGTGCGTTCGTGAAGCATTCATGGAAGCTAAGAAGAGCTTCGATGAGGCCTCCACCTCAGAAAGTAAGGATAAGCCTGAGCTGGAGATGGACCTGTCTATGCTCACAACTTTCCTAGAAACCTATATGAAGTTACTGTGTGACAGTAAGGCTATGAAAGGGTTACAAGAACTCATCAACAGATGTGTTAGGACCACGCCAGGAGAACCACACGTAGTCCAAAATATTGGTAAGCATAAGACAAGGACGGGGTGTGAAATGAGACTCACCGTGCATATCGTAGAATACGAAATGGATCAAGTCATTATGGATTTTGGATCAGATGTAAATATTCTACCGAAACAAACATGAGAGAAAATGGGGAGACTTGTGTTGCAATGGTCCCCAATTCAGCTGAGGATGGTGAATCAGTAGAAAATCATACCCATGGGGCTACTATAAGGAGTGACTATGGATATTGAGGGAGCAAGCATACTAGAAGATTTTGAAGTAATAGAGATAGTAGCATGAGGGGTTCCCTCAGGGAGAAATACCATACCACGTTCATTCATATTGGGGAATTTATATTAAGGAAAAAATGGCATAATAGATTGGGGGATATATTGGGGGTAAAGGGTTTTTATATTGGTAGGTATAAAAAATGGAGCTCAATATTAATGATAAAATATAAAGGGGTATAAAAATTATTAATGAAAAAATGTATACCTACAAAATATCTAGTGGAAGTAGGGTTTTTTTTTTATTGGGAAGGTGTATTGGGTTTGTATTGTTGGGGGTTAAATAAAGTGATTTTTAAGGTTTTTTTCCAATATGTAGTCAAATTAAGGGTATTTTCTAATATGCCACGAACACATGTGATAGGTCAGAGGTTCATTCAATGAATCCCCCATGGATAGTAGATGAAAACAATCCCTACCCTGCGCTCCTGGAATCGACTGGGCTACTGATATGAACAAGGTAATCAATCTGAAGAAGAAAAAGATGACCTTTGAGAAGAAATCACTGTGCATAATAATACCCCTAGATCCTACTAAAGGATCGCGCTACACAGAACCAGTCTACGATTATGAGAGTGATGATGATTTGGATTGCATCTATAAGATAATGGTGTGAGACCAAGACTGAGTGAATCCCATCGTGGATAGGCGGATCACATGGGATCGTGGGAGTTCCTACAGTTCGGGCTCCGACGAAGAAATAGAATGTTGGCAAAATCGGTTACATGAAGTAACTACGCTGAATTGCAACATGATGATCCGGTTGCTGTGCTATGTGTCATGAGAGGTAAGATATTTTCCTACTTATGATGGACTGAATGAGGTAGATATATTTTTGGATGCATTTGAAAGGGAGGTGCCAGAAAAACAACGCTTCTAGGCATTGGACTGGGCACTGCACACTACGCCCGCAAGATGGTGGGGTATGCACAAGGGAAGCTTTAATGATTGGCACGAATGTAGGAGAATGATGAGAGCATGATTTGGGAAGCATAAGATGCAACTCACAAACAAGTACAATGGGCAGAATGATCCACACGCGCATTTGACCAAATGGACATAGGCCTATGGAGAAAAGCCACAACCTGAATGGGTGCACCTATTCTGTCATACCGTGCATGTTATCCCAATGAATTGGTATATAGAAACAGAGCTCCGCCATGGGACAGGTGACTGGGATATCCTACGTGAAGGATTCATGATGACATTTAGTTTTGAGGATGGGTTTGATGGTATTGATGAAGCACTACAAGAGGTGAAAGCAGCCATCTTTAGGATACCATAGGATCCTTTAGACCTGACGTAGCCTCAATGGGCTACTCAGCTAAGTCACACACTGGAATGATATAATGTAACTACTGAAGAGGAGGGTGAGGATCTGTGGAAGATTAACATTCTAGAAGTAGAGGACCAAGGTTCAGGGACCATAGATTGAGAACCCTAATACAACCGGGTCGGTGAAAGCTAGATAGGTGAACATTGGTACGGAGGAAAAACCCAAATTTGCAAATATTTGAGACTGCTGGGATGACGCAATGGTGGATAAGGTCACTGAGTTACTCCACGAATATCAGGACTTATTCCCTTCCAAGTTTATGGATTTGAAAGGAATAATCGGAAATCTAGGAGTGATGAAGATCACGTTGAAGCCCAACACAAAGCCAATTAAGCAGAGGCCTTACTGCCTAAATCTGAAATACAAGGAAAAGGTCCATTTAGAGCTACACAAAATGCTAGTAGCAAGCATCATTGAACCTGTCAAAGAATCCAATTGGGTAATCCCAATGGTGGTGCAAGAGAAGAAGCAGAAGGATGAGATAAGGATATGTGTGGATCTCAAGAAAATGAATGACGATTGTGTGCATGATCCTTTCCAAACTCCATTCACCGATGAAGTGTTGGACAATGTAGGTGGCCAAGAAGCATTCTCCTTCACTGTTGGGTTCTCTAGATACCACCAAATCAAAATCACGCTGGAGGATAGGAGCAAGAGAACCTTCACGACTGAGTGGGGTTGCTTTCAATATACTATAATTCCATTTGGGTTAAATAATGCACCTGGTATATTTTTGTGCGTGGTTGTTGCAGCATTCAAGGAATTTATTCATAAGTTCCTAGAGGTATACTTTGATGACTGAACTATATTTGGGTTGGTTAAGCACCATGTGGCGAACTCACGCTTAATGTTGTATACCTGTCTAAGATACTAGATTGTGCTCAACCTCAAGAAGTGTATGTTTTGTGTTCCTTTTGGGAACCTATTAAGGCATGTGTTTTGCAGACAAGGGTTGATGGTAGACCCCATGAAGATCATAGTAATTCTGAACTTGGAAGTGCCAAGGAGTGTGAAACAGCTACGCACTACTCTGGTACATACGGGATATTACATAAAATTTATCAAAGGCTATGCCCAAATCACTGTGCCGATGGAAAAATTGTTGAAGAAGGCTGTCTGCTTCTACTGGAATGATGATTGTAAGAAAAGCCTAGATATATTGAAATAAGAAATGGTTACTACGCTGATTCTAGTCTTCCCGAACTGGAAGAAGGAATTTCAGGTACATTTTGATGCGTCATGTATAGCACTGGGGGTAGTACTAACACAAGATGGGTGAGAAGGCTTGGACCACCCTATCATGTTCTCAAGCCGCAAATTATCCAAAGTGGAGAGAAACTATTCCACCACTGAGCGTGAGGGGCTAGCTATGGTGTATGCGCTCTAGAAGTATCAACACTACTTGCTAGGAGGTCACTTTAAGATGTATACGGATCACTCCACGCTAAAGTACCTGGTCAATAAACCTATGTTCGGGGGGACAATTTTGTAGATGGCTCTGATTGTTCCAAGAGTATCATTTTGAAGTTGTTGTGAAGCCTGGACAATTGAATGCATGACCTGACCATTTGTCGTGCATTGAGACAGGGGAGGAACCCACTAACTTGGGGGAAGGATTACCTGATGCACATCTCTTTGTTGTGCGCGTCACAGATGGACATTTTGAGGATATAATACACTTCTGAACAACAGGTACTATGCAAGAAGGATACTCTGTCTAGCAAAAGAAGGAATTAGTGGTGCCTGCATTAAATTTCTTTGTCATTGTTGGGCATCTATACAAGATGTGGATTAATGAGATATTGCAAAGATATGTACCTGAGTTTGAATGAAGTAGCATCTCGTGGACGCGCATGGGGGCGCCGCGGTAGGAAATTACGTAGGGAGAGCAACCACGCAGAAGATTCTATGCACCAGGTTGTGGTGGCCAGCCCTTCATCAGGATTCAAATGCATATTGCAAGGCGTGTGATGTATGTCAAAGAACAGGCAGGCCATCGTGGAGGGATGAAATGCCTTTGAATCCAAAAATGAAGTTGCAACCTTTTGAGAAGTGGGAAATCAATTTTGTAGGACCTATTCATCCCTAAGGAAATGTTAGTGCCTAAATCTACCTCAGGCTGAGAAAGGTAGGATCTAGGACAACATCAAACCACACTTAACCTGGTAACTAGCCCTACCAGGTCGGGAGAGGGCTCTCTCCTTGTCAATCTTAGAAAAATATGATCAATAAGGGCTTGAGATGACCGATATGATGACTGATTTATGGCTAGGTATGTGTGCAAAAGAGCTTTATTGAATTTAAAGATGTTTTTGTTGGCTCAAATGGAGAGGCAGATTTGGGTCTGGGGAATGAGGCTCAGTTTTGCAGAGATCTCTATGGGGCAAGGTAGGCAATTGATTTGGCACTTCAAATTAAATGAAATGGAGAGATTTTGGCAGGTGAGGAGTTGAAGAGGGCAAGAAAACCTTAGAGATCCTCTTCAAACAGCTAAAAATATCAAGATCCAAGCAAACCCTAAGTAGAGCACTACAATTCCAATGGATTCTACCTATATCCTTGTTTGTTTTAGTTAAGAAGAAACAAGATAGATAATGGCATACATAAATCATAAGTGAACTCACAAAGATAGAAGAAAGAACAATACCAAATAAATATGCCACATGAATCCCAAAGAGTGTTGCAAACCCTGGTCTATTCCTTAGCCAAAACTATTGATATGAGTATACAATGAAGCTCCAAGCTTTCTCAAAAGTCCAACAATGCTAATGACTGAAAAATCACGAGATATAGACAAACCATAACTCATCCTAGCCTCTAGGGGTCGAGCTCATAAGTTTAGGATCTGTTCCAACTATTCTAAATTGAGAACCAAAAATTAGGCAGTGGAACAGCTTGCCTCTAGAAACTAGGGAACTAATTCATTCAGTTGCAAACTACTTTTTAATAGATGAATCTACCTCCATGAGTGAAAATTTGACATTATTACATCAATATCCATCAATTTACATTAAATTACATCATAAGTTTGACATTAAGAAGGAGAAAAGTCAAACTGTCAAGAAACTAGGTGAAAAACAAAGTATTCTTGGTCAAACTGAGCAAAATTTCCCCAATGCGCTGCGCTGATTTCCCTATGCGTAGTGCCTGTTTGTAGCCACTTTTGGAGGCCTTATAGGTGTCCAAATATACTCCAAGTGTGCTTGTTGGAAAGGTCTACCTATCTAATTTCCAGCACAAGTGGAATTTTTTAATTTGGCCTCCGTTTGCCCCTCCAACATTGAGTTTTCCCAACACTGCTTTCTGTGTATCCAAATAGGGGAAAAAAAAGTCATTTTTAGGGTGTTTTTGATCTTTTTGGGGGCTCAAAACTTATCAAAATTTATTGGCCATTGGTAAGCATGCATATTTTTCCAAGAAAAATCCAAAAATTCTGATTTTTCTTCATTTGGAGGCCTCTATCAAAAGTGAGCGCCAGGTGGCGCGATGCATTGAGCAGAAAAACCTGTGTTTTAGCCCAAAAATTCCAAAAATGCAAAAAGTGCCCCAAATTTTTTGAAATTTGGGCTGAGTGTTCTCCATCAAGTTCTATGTTGGGCCAAGGAAACCTCAGCCAATATCTGAAGTCTATCTTGCTCCTTTCGCTTCCTTGATTCCTTCTTCAACTTGGCCTTCAAGTTTCTGATTCTTGCCTTGCAACTTTTATTTCTCTCCATGTAATGGTAGGCCATATGCATCAACATATTTTTCTCGTTATTGGCCTTCTCTAGCATCCTTTCCCAAGTGAAATTTTTTTCTCTCAAGCCAAGATTCATGATCACCTTGATTTCTTGCTCAAGTGTGGTCAATTTGATTTTCCTCCTCTTGACAGCTTGCCGATTTTGCCTTCATGTTTTTGAGCTCCATGGATGAGTTTGATTGATGAGGGGAGGGTTTGATGCTAGTTGTAGGGTTTTAGGCAATGAAAGGGTTTAGGGGATGATATTTAGGGTTTGGGATGGAAATTAGGGTTTTGGGGATATTTGACTAGGGTTTGGGATAGTGGGATTAGGGATTTAGGGTTAGTTGATTAGGGATATGGGAAATGTGGAATGGGTAGATGAGAATGTAAAGAGAGGGAGAAAATGATTGAGGGAATGAAGGATTGAGGGAGTGAGAAATGGCTAGTAGTGGAACTAGCAGCAAAACATACAATTTTCAAACCCTATGCAACTGCTTTAAATGTAAAGAGGTAGATTTTTGATGTTTTCTCATTAAATCACCATAAACACCAAGGTAACTCATTCATTGGTCATGGAAGGATGTTAACTTACTTGGGAAATGAAGAATTTAGCAATTTGAGAGTCTTTGGAGGAATATTTGAATGGATTTCAGGCTTTTTAGCCCAATGCACCGTGCCATCACAATGCGTCGCGCCAGTTCATTTTTTACACTGCAGAGGCTGCCCAATGCGTAGTGCCATCTCAATGTGTAACGCCTTTTTGAAAGAGACCTTTAGAGGCCTTCCCAGTGTCCAAATTATGCACAAGATAGATCTTTGGAAATATTATTGAGTATAATTTCCAACTCAACTTGAATTTTTCAATTTTGAGTTCATTTGCCCTATCAAAAATCAAATCTCCCAAGACTGGTCAAAATGTGCAAAATGAGGCTACCTCAAGGCAGAGTGCTGTTGCAGTCAACTTTTGAAGGTCTTCCTAAACCCCAAATTGAGCTCATGATAGCTCATTGGAAAGCTATTTGGGTATAGTTATAATTTTACTCATCAAAAAATTCATTAGGCCAATCAAGCTAGGAGAAATATTGATTTTCCCAAGGTCACTTCAGAGGTGCATCAATTCTCCTAAGGCAACTGTATTTTTGACATTTCTCTAAAACCATGACACCTGTGTAAAATGTGAAGGAGGTTTTTCTTCCTTGGCCTATTATGGAAAACAAATCTCTTAGGTTTCCCAAATTCATCTTTTCTTTCTCAAGAAAATCATTGGAGTAAAACCTATCCCGATGTGTGGAACAAGGGATTTGCTGAAATGAAGTGAAATGAAGGGGATAAGCGGCTTCTAAATTGTTGAGAAAATTTTGAGAAGTATGGAGGGATGTTAGGAAGTAGGGGAAAGTGGAATTTCAAATATTGAGTTAGGGGAAGAAGTCCAAAAGGGAAAAACACAGGCCTAGCCTAGAAAATTGTCAAGTTGTAGCAAGAAAGTAGGGTTTGTGTGAAAATGAGAAATTTGAGGGATATCAGTGATGGGAAGTGTTTAATAAGGTACATTAAGGATAGGGGAATATGTATGAACATTAGGATACAAGTTTTCCTGATGATTTGACCATCTAAGAGAAATTACCTTCAAAACCCTTGGAGGGGGAAATGAACCTTACCTAGGCATAACTGAAGCATGAACAAGGTGTAAAATGACCCATTGGAAACTGACATGATGATGACAACCTCTGAATGATGGTACAATAATCTGAATGGTGACATGGACTGACATTTGGACAACTTTGAAAGGAGTGAATGCAAACCCTAGACCTAATACCTAGTGACCAAATTTTGCTTGAAGACTCACTGAAATGACAAAATTTGACCTTGACACCTTAAAATCACTTTGTAAGAGCATGTTTGATCACTGGAGGAAGGCTGCAAAGACTGGCACTAATGTGTGTGACAAGCACAAGGTACATTATCACTACAATGGAGTACTTGACTCGTTGCATAGAAGCACAGTTGGTGAAGGATTACACAGGCGCGATGGCCACAAAGTTTCTATTGGAACATGTACTGATGCGATTTGGATGCCCAAATATCTTGATGAGTGATCGTGGTACACACTTCTTGAATGGGGCGATCAGCGCACTAACAGAAGAATTTCAGGTGTATCACCAAAAAAGCACACCTTATCACCCACAGGTTAATAGGATAGTGGAAGCATTCAACAAAGTGCTTGAAAACGTGCTAACCAAGGTTTGCAATGCTTAGTGAAGTGATTGGGACCTATGCATGCCTAGAGTATCGTGGGCTTATCGGAAAGCATGCAAAAAGCTAATGGGACAAACCCTTTTTAGGCTTGTCTATGGTGTTGAAGCAGTGATGCCTATGGAATACATCGTGCCTAGTGTTCACATAGCAGCACTCATAGGTATGACAGATCATGGAGCCCTAGAAGAGAGGCTCACGCAGTTGGATGAGCTTGAAGAAGAGATATTTTTGGCTAGATTTCACCAGCAGGTCCAAGAGCAGCATGAAAAAGTGTGGCATGACTAACATATTAAGTTGTGTACCTTTAAAGTGAATGACTTGGTGCTATTGTATGACAGTAAGCTTGATAAATTTCCATGGAAATTCAGAATGCATTGGCTGGGGCCCTATGTTATTAATGAGATTACTGACTGTGGTGGGATCCAACTAGTTAAGTTAAATGGTGATCCCTTCCTAGGAAAGGGGAATGGCAGTCGATTAAAGCCATACACAGGTGGCTCGGCCATCTGAATATGCAACAAAAGCACAGTCTTAGCACTCTAGGAAATTGAAAGGAGGTGCAGGACCATAAACTACATTACCTGGGTTGGGAAGTTGTGCGATTTCAAGACTGCGAGAAGCAGTGAAGTGTCACAGGGTCCAAGACAGTGTGAAGACAGTTGCGCTAGCACACAGGTCCACTGGAAAGTGACCGTTAAAGTCACTATTCATGATTTGATGCTTGGTTTGAGGCCAAATGGAATGAGTGGCAGGAATTTAAGGTGAACTTTATGGCTTAGATTCTTGAAAATCGACCGCCAGTCTAGAATTAATGGGCCGAAGGGGGGAACAATTGAATTTGAATTCAAAAAGGCCTATAAATCACAGGTGGCTATCCAGCGAACAACACTTGGTATTTTGAAAATTTAGTTGTTGTGCTATCAAGTGTGCATGGACCTTTCAAATTTGGAGGCTTTGAGAGAAAGTATAGTGTTTGAGATATTGTCAAAGGAGACACAGGACCTCTTGACTAGAATGGTGTCGACACCTGAGGAAGCCGCATAGGAAATTGTAGTAGTAGAAGCCCCAGAGAGCATCAGAGAAATAGTTGAAGTCCCTAAATCCCCCAGAACATCGAGATTAAAGAAAGATAAGTAGACTATGATCCCAATGCATGTCTCACCAAGAAACCCATAGAGGACCAAGCTCACCTTGCAGGAAAAGTTGAAGGCCATTAATCTGGAGGCCAACGAGGAAGAATCTGAAGAAATCCTGGAGGATGAGGAGGACATGGAAATGGAAGTTGAAACCTAGGTTGTGGACCCTATTACCTATTTACCGGAATATGTTCCTTCGCGCAAGGGCAAAGCCAAAGTGCCAAAGGACATAGACGAGAGCAAGAGATCCCTAGAAACTTCGTTGCTCCTTGACAATATTGTTTTTGAGGGGCCGCACTTAACGCAAGTTCCTGTACTGAAGTTTGAAGATTAGGACCTCGCGGATCATGAGAAAATCTTGCATTTAGTAACTGAGTAGCTAATTCATTGACGGATGGATGCGACGGTTGGAACGATTGAATTGGAGCCATGCACATGGATCAAGGGTGTAGAGAAAGTTGGGTTGCTAAACCTGCTCTGGGTGTTGCATTACCACCGCCCCCTAGTAACTGTCTTCGTCATCAAGAAGCTTCTTTGCTCGGTGCATGATGTATGTTTATGGCTGGAAGAGCCCATTCCCATCACAGATTACTTGATTCATCAGCTCATACGGCTACCTTACTCAGGGGAGGATCTAGCCAATATATCATAGGGAAAAGGTGGCAAGTTGGCCCTCACAGAAGCGATGAAGAAGAAGTTCAAGTTGGAGAAGAAGAAGCAGGGATATGCCATCTCCAGTATTAACAACCCTGTAGTCAAGGTCGCAACACAAATTTTAGCAAGGAAGGTGATGTGAAAGTGCCACGCAAATGAGGTGTCTATACTTGTGATTGCACTAGCAGCCCAATGCACTAAAGGAGTCCAGTTCAACTAGGCAAATTATCTATGCAACAAGTTCCTTGCAAACTATCGTGAGGCGCAAGAGTAGAGCAAGAAGTTCCACTACGCATGGCTTTTGCTCTCGATCATACTGGTGGCATGGGAGCTGCTCGAAGACAACCAATTCCCTTCAGTTGCGTTGGACCTTCTAGAGGCAACGAAGTATGCTTCACTGTGGGCGACGAAGGATGCACAACATATAAAAGAAAGCAAGATCTTTTGGATCTTGATGGAGATGAATATCAGGATGGGGATCAATAGCAAGTTGTGGTTGTTACCCACAATATATGCTAGTTTGCAGAGCTTTGCAGAGTTCAAAGCGGATTTCCACCATGTCTTTATCATGGCACGGAAGGACCCTACAAAGACATGGCATAACCTACCATATCTGATGATTAATGACATTATTTTTTTAGTCCTCGAGTCTTGGCCACTGGAGTGGCATGCTCCAGCAAGATCCATGGTGGAAACAAACAAATTCGCCATGAAGCCTAAGAAGGAATAAATCAAACTCCGAATGGCACAGCCAGCGGAGAAGAGAAAAAAAGAGGAAGTAGAGGCTAAGGCCTAGGCAGAGTGTGACATCGTGAAATTGGCAGAACAGTAGAAAGCAGGAGGAGAAGAGCGTGAAGGACAGAAGTCACCTTTGCCTAGGACTGAGGCAAAAACATAGACGGAACAAGGTGGTGTGAACCCGTAGATGACATCCACCCAACTCAAGCATCCATGACGGCGAGAGCAGGTAGTGCCATGAAAGAAAACCAAGGCATCAAAGACATCCTTCGACCCAATCACCCTCACTGAGGGGGATTTGCATGATATCAGAGAAACGGTGAGGGATGTCACTGCGGAGGCCCTCCAATGGTTCAAAGAGTAGCAGTAGTTGGTATTGGGGGTTCTCCAGATAGAGCTCCAAGAGTTGCATGTTCACACTCCACAGGTTGGCATAGCGTCCACCAGCCTTATGATCGGAACTTCAGCTACCGAGGAGATGTTGCACACAAGGGTGACCAACACAATAGTGCTACCAGATGGGGCACTCGCTATAGAGAATGAGGTCGACAGGCCCACAGTCAATACTTTGAAAGGGGTAGGATTGAATATGGCCATGCTCCCTCGAGAGAGGCTCTACCTCTTGCAGGATGGAGCCACCACGGAACTCAAGGTCCGAGAGAGTCACGCTCTGTAGGTGATGAGTGAGCAGTGCATCAACATTGAGCAGTTGGGCCTATAGTACAATGAGGCAGTGGAGAAGAATAAGAAAATAATGCAGGTAGTGGAGGAAGCCTGTCGAATGGTCCCGGAGTTGGACATTCAGGCAGAAGAACTAGTTGAGGCACGTGTCTGAAAGTTAGCCGCAGGGAGGATATCAATGGCTTTATTGAGCTTGAAAAGATATTGGAAGGAGTCCAGAGCATATCAAAAGGTAAAAAAATGGTTTTATTGGTCATAGAGATTTATGGAGGCTTCACTGTGGAAACAAGCGAAACAAGTCAAAATGGTGATTTTTGCGTTTAAACGGAAAAATAGTGTACTTTTTGAATTATGGCGCAAAGTGAATAGTGGCCATTTTGTCATTATTCAGGAGCTGGTTTGGGTTTTCATCGCACTGCTTTATGGGGCGCGGGTGGTTTTGGGAGGGGTCACCTGATATAATCTGAGCCTGACACATAGCAAGGGGAGGTAAGTGGAATACCACTTTTCGGGCAGGTAATCCCTAGACAGAGAGCCAACCCAAAATTGTTGAGGGTTGTTGGATTTGAATGCATTTGATCGAATGATGGTGGAGCGAAAGAAAAGTGCAGAGTTAAGAGGAAAGAGCAATGGAGGGGCCCACAATTAATCATGGCAGGATGGCTTTATTATGGTTTAAAACTAAGATTACCAGTTAAATGGAGGTTTAGGTTATTTCTTCGTTTAAATCATAAAAATCTTTTAACAAATAAATCCTTTGCAAAACACGATATGGCAGACTTGAAAAAGTATGAATTGGGGCGGATAAATGATATCGGGTCTGAGTTCATTACATATCACAATCACAGTTTAGCGAAGGAAAGGCCCATCTCAAAGGAATGCGACAGGGGCTAGACGCGATGAGGAAAATATATCATGGCCAATACTGAGTCAGGTTCGAGTTCCTGTCGCATATCGGAGATCGCAATGGCGGAGGGTAATGCTCTAGCCGGGACTTGCGATGGAGGTAGATGTGAAATGGCATTGAATTATGATATATATTGCATCGGGTCCAGGTCCATCTCAATCGCATATCACAATGCAGGGAGGGTGCATTCATGTTGAAAGGATTATGATCTGTCGATGCAATGTTTTATTAAATACATATTTTTTATAATAAAACTAATGGTTTCGGGGTATTTTAATAAAGGGAGTTAATATATATGGGAGAGGAAACTTTTAGGGGTTTAATAATATAAGTTAGATTTAATATGAGATATGAGCAGAAAGGGGAAATAGATTAAGTATAATGCTTTTTATGAGTTATTTGCTTTTCACATGCATATATCAATACTTAGGCTAAACAATTTTTTGTGGGTTTTTTGGGTAAAAGGGGATTTCGCATGGGACTTTCACTTTTCCTAAGCAAAAAGGATTTTAACCTTAGGAAAAGGGGATTTTTATGGAAAATGAATGAATATGAATTGTATGAAGGTGGGAAGGGGAAATTAGTAAATATAGGAATGAATGAGGATGAGGGAAGTTAATTCATTTATCTTGTAGACCTTCATTTTCTTTGTGTAATTGCCTCATGGACAAAGAAACATATGGTAAAACATGATAAATGTACATTTTGTTCAATGAATTATCATACTTCTGAAACCTTTCTTGTACTTACCATTTGATTATCCTATCATTTTTTCTTCACTTAATGGGTGGATTTAAGCTAGAAAACCCTTTTCCTTTATTTTTATTTTACAAAAGCAAACTATCTAATTCTAACCCTATAACATCCAAGGGCTCAAAATAAACTGATGAGCACCTTATTATTCTCTACCTAACTACTGATCTACAACGATTAAACAGTTTGGCCAGATCTTTATTCTCTAACTATAACATCAAATTTAAATCATGAAGCAGTCAAGATTAAACAGTTTGACTATCATGGGTTGTGGCATTTATGATAAGCTGCACACAACCATTATTTTGCAGAAACAATAGTAGTGGCATTTAGACTTGCTCACTTTCAGAGTTTATTTGTTTTCTTTTCTTTCTAACCTAACATTTTTGTCTTGATTTTTTAGGACATCTAACCTAACATTTTCTTTGATATGGACATCATCATGATGATAGTTTCAAAAACATTTTATTCACTATTTTTATGTCCATATCCTAACTTAACATTTTTTCAAAATATTTTTTATTTTTGGTCTATTTTATTCTACCTTATCAAAACCAAAAAATGCTACAACATTGACTCCATCTAGGGACTGCTTTCTCTTGTAGAATGCAGAGAACCTGCAGATCCATCTGCCTTCTCCTCAGGCTATGGAGTCCTTGATGTAAATAAAATCACACTGACATCGTGAAAGGTAAAAGAAAACCATAGTATTTACAATGAAAATTATTTCAACTTCTTAGTATTAAATGTAATGTTTGAGAAACCTTCCATTTACATGATAAGTGGAATATAGCCCCTCAATATTCTATAGCACAAAAGTGTTGTTACCCTTGACTTCAGCGATTGCTAAAGGTCCAAACCATATATTGTCAAATTTTCCATGCTTTACTTTCTCTTCTCTCCTGGTATCCCATCTTAGAACTAGATCACCTTCCTTAAAGTCCCTCTCCCTGGCTCTTGTGTCAAACAGGGCCTTCATATTATTCTGATATTTATTCAATTGGTATTGAACTTCATCTCTATTTTCATTAAGTTCAATAATCTGATTCATTCTTCTTCAAAAATCATCAGGTTCATCTATAGAATCCTGGAGGAATTTTAAAACCGGAAAGGCCAAATTGGTATGGAAGTTTACATCTTTCCCATACACTAATTGAAATGGAGATTTTCTAGTTGATCTCTTTGGAGTAATTCTGTTTTCCCATACTGCATAAATCAAATGTGAATCCCAGCTCTTCTTATGATTAGATAGAGTCCTTTTTATTACCTTTACCATACTTTTGTTTGATGACTCTGCAAGGCCATTACCTTGAGGGTAGTATGGAGTTGAATGATGTAATAGAATCTGATATTTCTGGCAAAAGTCAATCATTTTAACACTAGAAAAGGTTGTTGCATTATCAGTGACAATCTGAGTTGGGCAACCAAATATAAATAAGATATTCTCCTCAATAAACTTAATTACTACTGAATCAGTAACATTTCTGACTGGAATTGCTTCTACCCATTTAGTAAAGTAGTATGTTGCAGTGAGGATCTATCTAGCCTGATTACTTGGTGAATCTCTCCAACAAAAACTAATCCCCATTGAGAAAAAGGTGTTGAAACTATTGATGAAACAAGTGGAAGAGCTGCTAATTTTTGTTTACTGGCAAACATTTGACAAGGAATACAACCTCTTACCTTTGCCCCTACTTGTAAGAAAAATGTGGGCCAATAAAATTCTCCCCTCAGAATCTTGTATGTTCTTGCTCTCCAAGCATAATGTCCCCCACAAAATCATGTATGAAACTAATCAATGATTCCTTCAATTTATGATTCTGTTAAACAAAATAACAAAATATTTAGTGGATATTTCTAGTATAAATTTTCATTTATAATGTAGTACTTGATTGATTTTAACTTAAGGGTTTTACACTAGGTTTTCGAGAACAATGTTGGACACTCAAAATGGATTAATATCTTGAGACCAGTTTGACAAAAAGAATTTTTCATCAATGTGTATATGATTGATCTGCTATGAAGGTAGAGGTTCTTGTGGATTCTCCCCTTTAGGATGAAGGGAAGGTTCTTGTGGATTCTTCCCTTTAGGATGAAGAGAAGTTTCTTGTATATTCTTCCCTTGTGCAAGGACAAAAGGTTCTAGTATATTCTTCCCTTGTATTTCTAAAACATAATTGATTCCAAGTACTTTGCAGTTAGATTCAGTTAGAAGCTTGGCTAGTCCTTGACCTTTTACTAGCTTGGTATACTTGATAGTTAGATCAAACTCCAGAATTTGAGTGATCCATCTACCTCTTTTCCCATCAGTGTCTGGTTGGGTTAGGACAATTTTCACAGCACAATTAGGGACATAAGCAGTAATAGGTGAATGCAAGACATACATTCTGAATGATTTCAGGGCTTGAATGAGGGCATAGGCTTACTTCTCAATGATGCCATACTTAAGCTCAAGATCTCTTATAACCTTGTTGAAAAAGGCTATGGGTTGGTCATGGGAATCTTCATTTTTTATAATAGAATGGAAGCTAGGGTTGTTTCAAAGGCAAAAGAGAAAATAATAAATGGCTTAGTATAATCAGGGTTGGCTAAGGTGGGAGCTTCAGAGATAGCCCTTTTTATTTGTTCAAGTGCGTGCCTAGAAGAGGCAGTCCATTTGAATTCATGGTCCTTTCAAAGCATGTCAGTTATATCTTTCACAATCTCTGCATAATTTGGAATAAACCTTCTTAGAAAATTAATCTTGCCTAGAAAAGCTTGAATCTCCTTCTTGTTTCTAGCTAAGGTCAATGTTTCAATGGCAGATACTCGCTTGGGGTCAATTACTACTCCCTCCTTTGAAATTATATGGCCCAACAATTTTCCTTCTTTGACAGCAAACAAGGACTTCTTAGGGTTCAAACATATTCCAAATTTTCTACACTTGTCAAAAACCTTCATCAAGTGCTTTAGATTTTTCTGATCAGATTTAGAAAAAATAATTATGTCATCAAGATAAATAACCACAAATTTATTTACCTGACCCATAAAAGCTATGTCCATAGACCTCTGAAATGTTGCTCCAGCGTTGCTTAAGCCAAATGGCATCCTAACATACATGAATGTACACCATGGCGTAGTAAAGGTTGTCTTCTCTCTGTTTGTTGTATCAACATTCACTTGATTGTAACCTAAAAAACCATCAAGCATAGAAAGTCTTTGTGTTGCTGAAACCATTTGAAGTAACTGACCCATTTTGGGAAAAGGATAATTATCTTTTAATTATGCTTTGTTCAAATTTCGAAAATCCACACAGAGACTTAATTCTCCATTTTTCTTTCTAATAGGAACTAGATTTTCAACCCAATTAGAATATCTAAGAGGGAGGATGATATGAGCATCTAGAATTTTCTTAATCTCCCTTTCTATAGTTGGTAGAAGGGATGGATTTATCCTTCTAAGTTTATGTTGATAAGGTTTTGCTTTTGGATTCAAAGGAATCTTATGATGTATTAATGAAGTATCATACTAGGTCTTTAGATCAGCATAAGTCCAAGCAAAAACATCCTTATAAATTTGCAGTAACTTAAGATATTGAGTTTTTATCTCAGGGTCTAGAGATGCACATATTTTGATGTTTTTGATATCTTCATCGGTTCCAATGTTAATCTCTTCTAGGTCATCTTCTAAAGAAATGGACAGAGGGTTTAGAAGGACATCATTTTGATCAAACAATTTTTCTAAAGGAATGAGTCCTTTTGGAATTAAATTTTTAGATAATTGAATAATGTCATGATTAGCAATTTGGGTTTTAAAATCTGAAGTATCATTTCCATCTGCATTTTCATTTATTTCAATTCTATCTTCATCAATTTGTAGAAATGAAAAATCATCTATTACCTGCAGAAATGATTTCAAAAGTTCATCACCTTCGAATATTTTCCAATGTTTCAGATTATCTGGGACAGATGGCCTATATTTTACTTGTATCTAATAGAGCACATCAGTATGATCAAGAATTTTAAAAGAGCTAGCAGAGACAGCTAAAGCATCTGCATGAATATTTTGATCTCTAGGAATATGAGTCAAATTAAAAGCATCAAAGAAGTTTTCAACTGAATCCCATACTTCATTTCGGTAGGACCTAAGTCTAGGGTGCTTGGTTTGGCAAACATTTCTTACTTGCTTAACAATAAGTTCTAAATTAGTAAAAACACTTAAGTTTTGAACTTTTAAGCTATTGGCTAATTGCAATCCTAAAAGGAAAGCTTCATATTCAGCCGCATTATTTGTAACTTCGAAGTCTAGTTTACATGATTGGGTTATATTTTCTTTTTTAGGTGAAATTAAAACTACTCCAGCTCTTGCCCATATTTCATGCAAGAACCATCAAAGAAAAATTTCCAAATATCAGTTTGGTTTGGTTCAGGACTTTCAACTCCCTCTTCAATTTTGACTTGAGTTTTATGTTGGTTTGAAGCGAGTTAAAAACAACCAAATTCTTGATCTATCGCATAAATTGGATGGTTCCTTAGCTGGTCAGTCTTACAAACAATATGTACAAATCTTACCTCTCTATATAATCTTCATTTCTCTCCTCCATAAACAGGAATAGTAGCATATGACGTATCCATTTGTAGAGTTCCCCCTAATTTGGCACATCAAGACCTAGAAAGGAGCATTCCAAACTTGGGAGGGATATCTGTGACAACAATATCAAGTACTACACTTTTCACTAGAATTTGTTGAAAAGTGTGCAACAAGAAAAGTAAAAATACAAATTGCTAAAACTAGCAGTTTTTCTAGTGTGGAATTTTTGCCACCTTGGGTGAGAGGTGAAACTGATAGAAATAGCATCTTCTAGAAATAGCATTTCTGGGTCGCTTCCTATTTATAGCAGTCCCTGGTCTATCTATAGGAAGTAAATTCAAATCCATGAGTTAATTAGTTAAGGAAAAGCAAACTTGAAGTCTTTGTGAGAACATGCAATTATTTCTCCACTAATTGGGGAACGTGTCCTTGATTTGCTCCATTGATTGAGGAATTAAGGATGAGTTCTATATTGAGAGGATTAGTTGACTTAGTTTAACTTAGTCAAGTCTAGTTAAATTAATTTAACAGATTGCTAAATTAATGAGATACAGTTTGTTGATGCTTGCATGCATGTGACAACTATTATTTTCAGATAAATGTGTATTCACTCATGGATAACTGATGCATGTCAGTTCTGTCATAGACCCAGTTGAGATCAGATGTGGGACAGTGTACTATCAGATGCTAGGATATTTCTAGTAACTATTCCTTGCATGGGGAAGGAATCTTCTTCCTTCTATGACTGCGTAGTTGGGCCCGAGGTGACAGTAGGTATGATCAGGCCAATTTACATGTGTTTTGTAATTGGACCCCAATCAAAATTGCACAAGGAAATAGGAGCTTGGACCTAAGGTGCAACCTTTATATATAGGGCTAGGTAGTCCATCAGCTACATCATCAAAGTATAGAGAGAGCATGATAGTTTTTTATCTGTTTCTTTTTGTATGTTGTTGAGGATTTCCACTTTATTGATAATACAGTGTTGGGGTTTTATGCTGGTGCTTTCCCCAATGATATATTCTGTGTTATCTGTGATTTTTCCCTTCTTATCAGTTTTATTTGTTCATGCTTGATGTTGCTCATGTTCAACTAAGCTTCCGCAAAGTTTATGGTAGATGTAGATCTAGTATTATGCCTTAGTACATTGCATATATCAGTTGGATCTACAGGTGAAATTTCTACATGATATCAGTGAGCTAGCTAATTTGTAGAGAAAATTATACATGGTATCGGAGCACAGGTGATCAAGGAAGAACAATATACAAGAAGGAATTCAAAGTTTATTATTCAGGATATAGGTCTCAATTTCTTATCACGTCTATTTTACCGATGACGTTCTATGGTTTGAGGCTTGAGTATGCCCTTAATGGCAGCTCAAACTATATAGCTTGGAAGGATTGCATCGAGGCAGTATTAGAAGATAACGGCCTTAAGGACTTCAATGATCAAGAAGTCCCTAAGCCTACTGATGCTACTCAACTGGCGGAATGGAAGAAGTGTGTGGCTAGAGCTAGGAGAATTCTCTTGGATGGAGTGCAAGATCACATTGTCTCGAACCTCCATGGGAAGGAGACTTTGTTTGCAATGTGGAAAACATTGAAAGATTTATATCAGAATAGTAGTGATCAAAGGAAGTTGGCACTGAAGGAAAAACATCGAAAGATCAAGTATGAAAAGGATGAGACGTTCTCTATGCATCTAACCAAGCTCATCACATGTAGGGATGAGCTTGCAAGTGTAGGGGTCGTGACAACTGACGATAATATGGTGAGTCTAGCACTCCTTGGCCTTCTTAAGAGTTGGCATATCTACCAGGACTCGGTTAATGGAAGGGAGAAACAGCCATATTGGGAATGACTATGGTCGGATTTGATGCAGGAGGAGATCAAACGAAGCACCAGAGACGGTTCTTCATCCATGGAGGATGACGAGAATTGTGCCTTAGCGAGTAAGGCAAAGAAGGGGAAGGAGAAGGTTTCTCTTTCCAAATTTAGTTCTTCCAATGGTGGGAAGAAGATTGAAAAATCAAAAGTGTGATACTTTCGTTGTCATGAGGTGGGCCATTATGCTGAAAATTGTCCACAGAGGAAATCCAAGAAGGGATCTGAGGGTGAGGCACTTGATTCACAGTTTGAGTTGGATTTCACACTATTCACATGCATGGTTTCATCCATGGTGGGAAGTGGTTGGTTTCTTGACAGTGGAGCTTCTTTCCACATGACTGGCAACAAGAGTTTGTTCAGTACTTTGGAGGAGAAAGATCTCCAGATACTCATAGTGATGGGTAATGATGAGAAGTATAGTGTCTTAGGTGTAGGCACAGTTATTTTTCAGAGGGAGCATGGAGATCGCCTTAGCTTGACCGATGTCAAGTATGTACTAGGACTGAAGAGAAAATTGGTGTCAATCGTGACGCTGGAAGACAAAGGCTATGATGTAGCCTTCACTAAGGGAAAGGTTTTCCTTAGACACATCATCACTAGACAAGTGAAGCAAATCGGTTCATGGGTCAAGAACCTGTATGCTCTTGAGGTTCAAGATGCATGCAAATCCTTGAGCAGAGAGGCAACTGATGGAGACTTGGTGGTTGAGAGGGAGAGTGTATTACCTCTCAACATGCAGTGCCAGAAGAAGTCTCAGACGCTTGTGGAGGAGCCACGGTTGGTGCAACAACTTCAGGAGGTTGTGGAGCAGCCACAATAGGGGAAGTTGAGAGGAGATCGAGTAAAGACATCTACCCATGTAGAGACCTCCAGTAGGGGAAAAATTTGAGCCAGGTGGGCAGATGGATCACATGCAGCCATACCTCTAGGTAGGAGGTGGGGCAATGTAGAGTGATAGTCCCAAGGAGGAGGGGTAGGATCCTTGAGGTACCCAACCTCTTTGATTCGAATTTGCTATGAGAGCCCTGATGTGGAGTAAAAGGAACTGACTGATTGGGTAGAGACAGATGTGGATGGAGCGGCAAAGAGAGCTACAATGTAGGGAATCCCAGGATAGCGCAGAGCATGCAGGCTGCAACAATGCGAGAGGCACAAGTGTGTTGCACAGTGCAGGGTAGCACAGAGAACGGTGCAACGGTGTGAGAGGCATGGAGATGTTGCAATAGCACAGAGGTCAGAGAGGGAGCACTTGTCAGCAGCAGGTACAGCTTCAACATTAGAGTATGTTTCTAGCCCAACAGAGAAGTCAGTTGGGAGTTTTTTGTTCTGAGTGTTGTTGGAGCAACCACACTTGGTAGATGTGTTGCATGCAGAACATTCTAGAGTTACAGGATCAGGTTCTAGAGGAAGCCTTTCCTGTTGAGAGGGAGTGTTGAAAAGTGTGCAACAAGAAATGTAAAAATAGAAATTGCTAAAAATAACAATTTGGCAAGTGTGGAATTTTGGCCACCTTGGGTGAGAGGTGAAACTGCTAAAAATAGCATCTTCTAAAAATAGCATTTCTAGGCCCCTTCCTATTTATAGCAATCCCTAGTCTATCTATAGGAAGTAAATTCGAATTTGGTCTTACCAGTAGTTTGGAATATTAATTAATTAATTCTCCATGAGTTAATTAGTTAAGGAAAAGAAAACTTGAAGTCTTTGTGAGAACATGCAATTATTTCTCTACTAATTGGGGAACATGTCCTTGATTTGCTCCATTGATTGAGGAATTAAGGATGAGTTCTATATTGAGAGGATCAGTTGACTTAGTTTAACTTAGTCAAGTCTAGTTAGATTAATTTAACAGATTGCTAAATTAATGAGATACAGTTTGTTGATGCTTGCATGCATGTGACAACTATTATTTTCAGATAAATGTGTATTCACTCATGGATAACTGATGCATGTCAGTTCTATCATAGACCCAATTGAGATCAGATGTGGGACAGTGTACTATCAGATGCTAGGATATTTCTAATAACTGTTCCTTGCATGGGGAAGGAAGCTTCTTCCTTCTATGACTGTGTAGTTGGACCTGAGGGGAGAACAGGTATGATCAGGCCAATTTACATGTGTTTTGTAATTGGACCCCAATCAAATCTGTGCAAGGAAATAGGAGCTTGGACTGAGGTGCAGCCTCTATATACAAGGCTAGGTAGTCCATCAGCTACATCATCATAGTACAGAGAGAGCAGGATAGCTTTTGAGCTGATTCTTTTTGTATGTTGTTGAGGATTTCCACTTGATTGATAATTCAGTGTTGGGGTTTTATGCTCTTACTTTCCCCAGTTATATATTCTATGTTATGTATGATTGATTCCTTCTTATCAGTTATATGTGTTCATTCTTGATGTTGCTCATGTTCAATTAAGCTTCCGCAAAGTTTATGGTAGATGTAGATCTAGTATTATGCTTTAGTACATTGCATATATCAGTTGGATCTGTAGGTGAAATTTATACATGATATCAGTGAGCTAGTTGATCTGTAGAGAAAATACTATAGAATTTAGGCAAGGGTAACCACCAAATCCTTGATCAATCCCAAACAGGGCACCCTTTTATAATCAAAAGTGTACAAGTCATGGTAGGATTTAGTTATGTCAATTTTCAAATGGTCCATGATAGATTTTGGCATAAGGTTATGTGATGCTCCTGAATTAAGCATACAATTATACAACATGGAATCATTTGTTTTAAGAGTTACATAGAAAGGAGGCACTATCTCATCTATCATGTTTGAACTGGGGCCAAAAACTACTGCTGGTTTTTCACCTTATAGACTTATGACATCACCTTCAACATCAACCGAGGTATTTTATATCCATTTTGTGAGTTGGCTTTTGTAACCAGGGTTTTTAGAAAGTTCTGACAATGGAATTGGGATCTTAACCCTCTGTAATTCTTTTTCAACATTAATGTAGTCAAAATGTTTTTACCAATTTGGGTAGTATCAATTACCTGATCTAAGGGCTGAATAAGCGTTGTTTGAGCTTCAGCAGTTTTGGTACGTGGTTCAATTATTGGAGTTTCCTTTGGAGGTCTCCCAGGACTAGGCCTAGGCCTAAGATCATACCTCTTGTTTAATTCTGCAATTAAAAATTCAAAGAAAGCATGATATTTAGAGACCTGTGAAGCTTCCTGATCTTCTTGAACCTAATTTTGTTGTGAGAGAGGAATGATGGCTGCTTGATTGGAAGAAGAATCCATACTATTAATATCTTCAGTAATTGTCATAGTATTATCATTAGGTTGTTGATCATATATCAATAGAGGAGTAGGAACCTGTTGATCATTACTAGGTCTCTGAAGAATTTGTAGTGGTGGATTTCTTTTATACTGACCTTGATTTTGGTTTTGCGGTCTAGTCATTGTTTGTTGTATTAACCTAGGTTGGGTTTCAATCTTTGAAATCCTATTTGATAGGTTTCTAAGAAGAAATGTTATTTCATCTATTTTTGAGTCTTTTGATTGTCTTAGAGGAACTAGAGGCTTCATGAATAGATTTGAGTTTTCTTTGGGCCTTTTCTTCCTTAAGTTTTAAAGAGTTGAGGCTTCCCTATTTGCTTCTACTTCTATAGCATTTGTTTGCATATCTTCAAGAGTTCTTGAAGTCCTCTCTCATAGCATAACAACAAAGTCATCATCAAAAGCTTTAGAAAATCTAGACTTAGCTGCTGCTACAGGGGGTTTACAATCAACAGACATTTTGTGATAGAGTTTATTGAATCTTTTGATAAAATCTGATATTGGTTCACCGAAGTTCCTTTTAAGCTCTTCAAATTCTATGAGGAATTAAAGAGGATCCTTTTTCACACCCCATTGATTTTTAAATATGGTTGTAAGCTCTTCCCAATTTCTAATGGAAGCTATTGGTAACTGCCTAAACCAAATCCTCACATTTCCTTCAAGTGACTGTATAAACAATCTCATATAAAAAATTTCTTGTTCATATTCATGTTGTCTGCAAAGTCTAGGAAAGCTTGAATATGGTCCTCAGCTGAGGGACCAGTTTCTCTATTGTACTTGGGAAGGTATTTTAAGTATCCAGTTGGGAATGCATCAAGGTTATTAGGTAAGAATAAAGCAACATATCTAGCTTTTACAATAGGTCGGAAAGCCATGACAATAGGTGGTGCATGAGGTGCTTGAGGTGTACGAGGTTGTCCAGGTGGAGTATGTGGTGTTTGTGTGGATGTAGAGGATGAAGTAGAAGTAGGGGAAGAAGATGGTGATTCAGAGGTTGATGAACTAGTTCGAGGTGAAGGAGGAGGAAATCCCATGAAAGACTTCAAAGGAGTCTTGGTACTAACTTTGGGACCAGTAAAGGAATACCTTCTTTTGTTTCAAAGAGAGGATTGGAATATATAGAGAAGGTCTCCTCAGGTTGTTCAGAAGAAGAAGCTTCAGGTCGGTCAAAAATTGAAGGAAAATGATAGGTGGTAGTGGATATGAAATCTGTGGGTTTAAATTCTGGTAGATTAACACCCAAATCAGATTCAGTTTCAGGTTATCCTGGTGGTAGTGTGGGTATTGGATGAGATTCTAATGAATGAATAAGGTAGGTTGACTTAAAATCAACTCCTTTATCTAGAAGTTCAGCAACACTAGGTGATAAATGGGAGTAATCAAAATCAGATGGGATATTACTATAGGGGTCAAATGATTCTAATTATTCATACTGTAGGACTAAAGAGGAAGAAGAAGATGGTTGGTGCCCCCTTTTAGAAATGGCTTTTCTCAGAAGCCTTTCAAGATCTGACAGAGGACTAACTATGTCAGCTTCTGAACGAGATCTGGTATGTTTAAAAGGTGCCAGCTTGGGAGTGTGGAATCCCATAGGTGAATGATTTTGACCTTCCTAAACCCTTTAATCACCTTAAAGGAAAATAATGAATGAATATCATTGTCCCAACGGAAACTTAAAAGAAATTCGAATCCCCGGCAACAGTGCCAGTATGATGTTGTACCTCTGAGATAGTAGTAGATCAACTACCAATGCCAGAGCATCTAAAATAATTGTTTTGGGGTTTTTGGTTTTAGTTTTGGAAGCCCAATGAATGAAGATAGATTTAGAATTGAAATACGTAAGCCTTTGGATAATATTAATATCTCAGCAAAGAGATGCTATAAAGCTTTACACAGTGATATAGATCAAACAATGGTGAGAAGAAGACATAAAATAATATGATTATCATAGTTTCCAGACTATAAAACAGAACAATCATAAGTATGAAAACCTTACAAACTACATTTCAAAGATTCAAGGCAATATATTTAAGCTTACAAAAGATGTTGATGATTTATTGATTAGAGGGGATTAGTTAAATAGACAGTTCATTAATCCATTCTCTTAATAGATGATCACTTCAGGCGCTTATAGGAATAAATTGAGACACAATTATTCCTACCTAGATATCTCTATAAGTCATAAGCATATGAAGAAAAACATAATGATTGATAACTGGAAAAATTTACAGGATAACACAAACTGTGTAAAACCAAATTCAGAATCCTCTGCTTTGTATTAAGGTTCCAGAAAGACTAAGTACATCAAGTGTCTAGAAAAACTTCCTTCAAAGGTGCAACCAGGTTCAAAGTAGAATGAATAGTCACCATTTAGCAGGCAATGAACAATGAATCTTGAACTTCGAACCATTAACAACTCCAGAAGAGAGTTATTTATACAATAATGAAACTAAGAAAATATCCTAAAAACCGATTAAGATTTTTTTTAGGAAAGGAAAGATCTTCATGCAAGAAGATAGGGGCAACTATTGAACTGCTTCTTGTTGTCCCTTTTATTCAAGTTCTGTTGGCTTTTTTGTTTGATATTTTTCCCTTTAAGCTACTTGATTGTTTGTATCATTTACGTTGGTTTATTCCTTCATTTAATCTTTCATATGATACTCTTTAAACTCTATGAATATCCTTTGACCCTGCTGAGTAACCTTTATTGTGTTCCTTTTTACCTTTACTGTGCATTTCAGGTTTTTTTATTGTGATTTTCAAGAGTAAGATCTTCGTATTTGTCTTCAAACTGTATGCAGGGTTTTTTCTTTGTAAGCCTTGAACATAAGTTTCTACCTACAAAACACAGAAATCGTTAAGAAAACATAGGTGAGAAAAGAGGATATCAATCGCTTTATTGAGCTTGAAAGGATATTGGAAGGAGTCTAGAGCGTATCGGAAGGTAAAACAATGGTTTTATTGGTCGTAGAGGTTTATGGAGGCTTCACTGTGGAAACAAGCGAAATAAGGCAAAATGGTGATTTTTGTGTTTAAATGGAAAAACAGTTTACTTTTTTAATTATGGCGTAAAGTGAACAGTGGCGATTTTGTCATTATGCGGGAGGTGGTTTTAGTTTTCATCGTGGTCAGTGGAATACCACTTTTCGAGCGGGTAATTCCCGAACAAAGAGCCAACCCGAAATTGCTGAGGGTCGTTGGATTTGAATGCATTTGATCGAATGATGGTGGAGTGAAAGAACAGTGCGGAGTTAAGAGGAAAGAGCAATGGAGGGGCCCATGATTAATCATGGCGGGATGGATTTATTATGGTTTAAAACTAATATTAGTGGTTAAATGGAGGTTTAGGTTATTTCCTCGTTTAAATCATAAAAACATTTTAACAAAGAAATCCTTTGCAAAAGACGATATGGCGAACTTGAAAAAGTATGAATTGGGGTGGATAAATGATATCAGGTTCGGGTTCATCACATATCACAATTGCAGTTTAGTGAAGGAAAGGCCCATCACAAAGGAATGCTATAGGGGCTGGATGCAATGTGGAAAATATATCATGGTTAAGACTGCATCGGGTCTGGGTTCCCATCACATATTGGAGATCGCAATGGTGGAGGGTAATGCTTTAGCTGGGACTTACGATGAAGGCGGTTGTGAAATGGAATTGAATTATGATATATATTGCGTCGAGTCCGAGTCCATCACAATTGCATATCACAATGCAAGGAGGGTTCATTCATGTTGAAAGGCTTGCAATCCGTCGATGCGATGTTTTATTAAATACATAGTTTTTATAATAAAACTATTGGTTTCGGGGTATTTTAATAAAGGAAGTTAATATATACGAGAAAAGGAACTTTTAGGGGTTTAATAATATAAGTTAGACTTAATATGAAATATGAGCAGAAAGGGGAAATAGACTAAGTATAATGCTTTTTATGAGTTATTTGCTTTTCACATATATATATCAATACTTAGGCTAAACAACCTTTTGTGGATTTTTTGGGTAAAACGGGATTTAGCATGGGGCTTTCACTTTTCCTAGGCAAAAAGGATTGTAACCTTAGGAAAAGGGACTTTTATGGAAAATGAATGAATATGAACTATATGAAGGTGGGAAGGGGAAATTAGTAAATATAGGGATGAATGAGGATGAGGGAAGTTAATTAATTTATCTTGTAGACGTTCATTTGCTTTGTGTAATTGCCTCATGGAAATAGAAAGAGATGGTAAAACATGATAAATGTACATTTTTTCCAATGAATTATCATACTTCTGCAACCTTTCTTCTACTTACCCTTTGCTTATCATATCATTTTTTCTTCACTTAATGGGTGCATTTAAGCTAGCAAACCCTTTTCCTTTCTTTTTATTTTACAAAAGAAAACTATCTAATTCTAACCCTATAACATCCGAGGGCTCATATTAAATTGATGAGCACCTTATTATTCTCTACCTAACTACTGATCTGCCAAGATTAAACAAGTTGGCCAGATCTTTATTCTCTAACTATAACATCAAATTTAAAGCATGAAGCAGTCAAGATTAAACAGTTTGAGTGTCATGGGTTGTGGCATTTATGACAAGCTGCACACAACCATTATTTTGCAGAAACAATAGTAGTGGAATTTATACTTGCTCACTTTCAGAGTTTATTTGTTTTCTTTTCTTTCTTACCTAACATTTTCTTATTGAAAAATGAAATTAACTCAAACAGATTACAGAAAACACACATAAAAACTAGACACAAAATATTGGTGGCAAAGGTAGAGAGCCTACAACATTCCTCACATTCTCATTATTAATCAATCCAATATAAAAATATTGATAATAATACAAATAAATACATAAGGATGTTGGTCTCAAGATAGTACATCTATCTTGGACACTATGGTTGAAACAATCTCTCAACTACACACTAACTTAGGATAACTAGTTGGAGATAATCTCTCCTCCTAACTAAACTCCCTAGTTTGAGGAACTAACTCTCATGATTTAATTTAATTAATTAATTTATTTGGATTTATAATTGTTTTTAAGAGAGTGAGGCTGAAATTCCCCCCCCCCCAATGATAAATCCAAAAAGAACAAGGAACCATCTGCCAAGTTCTCAAGTTGCTCCTAAAAAAAACACTGCCTAAAAAATGCCAATGCTGGATGCTGAAAAAACTCAAATCTGAAGAGAACATGAATCAGCTGCATGCCTAATTCATCTCCGAATGTCGCTTGGAAGCTCCATCACATGCCAAGCTGCAAAAGGATCCAACTATCCTTTTCTTGAAAATAGCATCCGGTGTCTACTGACATAATTTGATGAACGTCCAATGGCATATTTGCTGATGATGATCGCCCACTAGCTGATGATGTCGAAAAAAAACTCAATGTTTCTTTTGCTATGATGAAAGCTGCTCACTGCTTCTTTTTTTGTCAATCGCCCACTGGCGAATTTGCTGATGTTGTCGAGACTTTCAGTTTAACAACCACTTGTCAATTTCATTGACATTTCCCCCCCTTTATCAGCTGAAAGGAGAGACAATCTTCTCCAAAATATAAACTCCCCCCTTCAGGTGTAGGAGAGTTTCACTATGTTGGCATTATAATACATATGTTGTACTTGATGGCAACCCACTCTTCTTAGGTGATAAATTATAGTGCAACAAAGTTATTTTCTGGTTCTGCAGGTGCACAAATCAAAAGATGCGGTCATCGGCAGGTTGCATAGGAGAACCGTTGAAAAGGTGCGAATATGTTCATAGGTCTCCCACACAAAAGGTGCAAACCTAAAATGCATGGACTTTCATGTAGAGAAAAACGCGCATCTTATGTTTGGTCCATGGTATTTGGTCCAACGTTTTTGATCCTATGGTTTTGGTCCATGGTTTTGGCATCTAAAATATTGAACCTAGGATTTAGCCTAGCCGACCTCATCACTGTTGGCAGAGAAGCTAGAGCCTCCCTGCTCATTACCTCTGGAGCAACTCCCTTAGAGGCGACAACCCCTCCAGTACTAACAGTCTCGCATAGTCTGGACACTGTGCTGAGAATAAACCACTGGGTATCCTCGGGTAACTTATCAAATACAGAAGCAACGACTGAATCAACGAAAAAAATGAGGATTCATAAACAATTGAAAACTCAACACAGAAATTCTAATGATGCAAAGTGTTTTTCACTGGACGACCATGTGTAATTTATAGGTGAATTCAAATTCAAATTTGATCGTTCCCTTGAAAATCCATTCATAAATTCTAGTTTGGTGGTAGATCTCGAAATATTTCAACCTTAAATGCCTTAAATGCTACCCCCCCCATTCCTCTTAACCGTCTCCTGGCAGTCAAATCATGAACAATGACTGTAACGGTTACTTTCTAGTTGCGCTGCGTGGTGTCTCCTCCTATAACACAACTCCCTTTGCGCTTCTTCTAGTACTGTGACATCATTCATTTTCACGCAGCCCCCCTGTCACATAGCTCTATAAACTAGGCATCATAGTTTATAGTCTTGCACCTCCTTGCAGCTTCCTAGATCACTAAGACTATGCTACCATCACATAGTCGTTGGGCCAGATCCTTGGTGTATGGATTCAATTAGCTTCCATTTACCCTCCCCGGAAATGGATCTTTGTTCAACTTCCCGAGCTGAACTGCTCCACCATCTATAATCTCTTTGATAACATATGGCCCCAGCCAGTGCATCTAAAATTCTCCTGGAAACATATCAAACTTACTGTCATATAATAAAACCAAATCATTTACCTTGAAGGTGCGCAGTTTGATTTGCCAATTGTGCCAAGCTTTTTCACGTTCCTTTTGAACCTGTTGATGGAATCTAGCCAAAAAATATCTTCCTCGAGCTCCATTAGATGCACAAGCTGATCTTTTAAGGCTCTGTGGTCCACCATTCCTATGAAAGCTGATATGCATAAACTAGGCATGATATACTCCATAGGTATTAGAGCTTCGACACCATAGACTGACCAAAAAGGTGTCTGACCAGTAAGCTTTTTGCAAGTAGTTCTATATGCCCATAACACTGCTAGTATGCACATGTCTCAATAATTCTGCTACACGTGGCAAACCTTTGTTATCACATTCTCCAATATATTATTAAAATCCTCGACCTTGCCATTGGCCTGAGGATGATACGACGTACTGTTCTGGTGATAAAACTGGAACTTGTCTGTCAGCACACTGACCGTTTCATTGAGAAAATGTGTTCTGTGATCACTCATTAAAACCTTCGGGCAACCAAACCTAGTCAACATATATTCGAACAAGAATTTTTCTTCGGTTTCCTTGGTACAGTCTTTCACGCGTTGTACCTCCTCCCATCTAGTTAAATATTCATTCGCGGTGATGATATACCATGCATCTGTCTTCTTTCCTGGAGGTTGAACCAGTCCTACAAAATTAATTGCCCATTTTTCAAATGGATGCAATGAAACCTACAGATTCAAAGGTAGATCACCCCTCTATGATAGCCTACCCATTCTCTGACATGTGTCACATGCCCTACAATATGCTTTAGAATCCTTATGCAGTGTTCGCCAACACAATCTAGCACATAGAATCATCTGCATTGTTTATTTACCTACATAATGCCCTCCCACAACTCCTCCATGAGCTTCAGGGAGGATATTGTTTCATTCAAATTCAGGGACATAACATCTAAGTATCTCATCCAATCCCATCTTATACAAATGGTTTGCAATTACCGAAAATTTTGTTGCGCGCACCACCAATTATTTCTTCTACTGACTGTTGTCTCCTTCTTGATCCGTTCCTGTAGTCATAAAGTGCATAATGTCCACAAAGTGATTATCCACTATGCGCACTGCGAAGAGCTGTGCCTCAGACAACTCGTCCTCTAAATTGGTAGGCTTCTCTCTTGTTTCAATGTGTGACAGATGGTCTGGCCCGACATTCAACCTTCCTAGCTTCACAATCACCTCAAAAAATACTCCTGAAACAACAACATCCATCTGCATATTTTCCCTCCCAACACAGGCTTATTAACTAAATATTTCAATGCAGAATGGTCTCTATACATCTTGAAATGTCTGCCTAGCAGGTAATGATTGAAATTCTGGAGTTTGTACAACATAGCCAACCCTTCGCGCTTGGTCATCGAGTAATTATTTTCATCATTAGACGACTACTTGCTCGCAAATGATATAGGGTGATCCAATTCTCCTTCACCAACCCGTGTTAACACTACTCCTAGTGCAACACATGAAGCATCCACATGCACATGAAATTTCTTCTTCGAATCTGCGAAGACTAGGATCAGCGCAGTGACCATTTTCTCCTTTAGTGCATCTAGGCTTCGCTAACATTCTTCATCCCAACAGAATGTAGCATCCTTTTTCAGCAGTTTCTCCATAGGCACAGTAATATGGGCATAAATTTCAATGAACTTCTGATAGTACCTAGTGTGGCCCAGTGTTGCACACAACTGTTTAACACTTTTCGGTGCATACAAATTAATTATCGCCATAATCTTAGTAGGGTCCACCATAAGTCCTTACCTACATACTACATGACCCAACAAGATTTTGAAAGGGATGCAGAACAAGCTTTTCTTTAGGTTTAGCGCAATATGATATGTTCGACATGTATCCAACATCAAGCACAAACTAGCTACATGGCACTTTACTAGCCCAAACACTATCCAATCATCAAAATATACCTCCAATAACTTGTGAATGAATTATTTTAACACTGCAATGACTATGCGTGAGAAAATCGTTGGTGCATTCTTTAGTCCAAAGGGCATCACGGTATACTGGAAACATCCCCACTCTATCGCTAACGTGGTCTTACTTCTGTCTTCTCCTGTGATATTAATCTGATGGTATCCAGAGAACTCATCAGTGAATGAATAGGCCTCTTTCCCTCCAACATTATTCAGTAGCTCATCTGTGAAAGGAGTTGGAAAAGGATCATGAACGAAATCATCATTAAGCTTCCTAAGATCTAGGAAAATTCTTATTTCATCCTTCTGCTTATTTTCTTAAATGACCATTGGACTCACCCAATCAGATTCCTCCATCGGTTCAATAATACCCACTGCAAGCATCTTGTCCAACTCCAAGAAGAACTTTTCTTTATACTTGTGATTAAGGCAATATGGCCTTTGCTTGATCGACTTCGTGATTGGCTTCAAGGAAATCTTCATCATGCCCAAATCTCCTATGATACCTTTCAAGTCTGAAAATTTGGTAGGGAACAAATCCTGGTATTTGTCAAGCAACTCAACAACCTTATCTAATGTGGCATCATCCCAGTAATCTCCAATCTTCACAAACTTTGGCTTTGCTTTTGTGCCAATGTTCACTTGTCTAGTCTTTAATGGTGTGGTGATGTCTAGATTCTCTATTTGTGGTCCTTCAATGTTGCGGTGGCCCTCTACCTTTGGGATTTTAATATTCCTTGGATCCTCATCATCTTCTTTAGTAGTCACATTGTAGCATTCTAGTGCATGGCGCAGCTGGGTGCTCCAATCTAGGTGAAATCAATTCTAAATGGTCCTGCAGTATTCTGAATATTGATGCATTAAACTATTATAGTGCTTTGTCGATGCTTTTGAACCTATCCTCAAAGATGAAGGTCATCCAAATTACTTCTCTTAATATGTCCCACTCTACGGTACTGTGGTGGAGCTCTATTTCCAGGTACCAATTCATAGGAGCACTGTCCAAAGTGTGACAGAAAATATGCACCCACTTTGGTTGCGGCTCCATTCCATAAACCTTAGTCCATTTTTCTAAATGATTGTGCGAATCATTTCTCCCATCATATTTTTCAGCTAGTCAAACTTTTTGACGACCAAACTATAGTCTCGTCATTCTTCTATACTCACGCCATTCGTCAAAACTGCCTTTATGCATAGCCCACCACTGTGTAGGTGTAATGCACAACGCCAAATCCAATGCTTGGAAGCGATGTGTCTCTAGCACTTCGATTTCAAATGCATCCAAAAAATATATCTACATTAGTTAGACCATCATAATAAAGAAAACTTCTTACCTCAAATGATACACATCACAACGATTTAGTCATCATATTATAGCACAACGTAGATACTTCGTGCAACCTATTATGCCAGTGCTACAATTATTCATCTGAATTTGAAGTACATGATCTTTTGCGGTCCCATGAAATTCTTCCATCAGCTATCGGACTAACCCATTCTTGATCTTGCACTGTTATCTTATAGATTTGGTCGAAATCATCATATCTTTTCTCATAATCGCAAACCGGTTCAGTGTAGCACGGTACTTTTGCAGGGTCCATTGGGACTACTATGCGGAGTGGTTTCCTTTCAAACGACATTGTCCGTTTCTTTAAATTGATTACCACATTCATATCAATGGCCCAATAAATTCCCAGGAGCATGGAGTATGGATTGCTGTCATCAACAATCTCTATTACTTCAAAATCAACCAACGCGCTCGCTCCTTCTATATCTACGATCACTCCATGCAATATCCCCATAGGGATAATCTTCTGTTGATTTTTCATTCTTAGCTAAATTGGGGACCATTGTAGCATAGTTCTCCCCATTCTTCCCCATGTCTATTTACGAAAAACATTCACATCTGAACCTAGATCCAGAATAACCTGATCCATTTGATACTCTCCTATTTGTGCAGTAAGCCTCATCTCGTGCCTTGTTCTTGCCTTGTGTTTGCCTATCTTTTTGATTGTGTGGTGTCCTTCAAGAGAACCTTCCTTACCAACACACTTATTTATCAGTTCTTGTAGCCCCTTCACCGCACTCTTGTTGCGCAGGATCTTCATACAAGTATCTAAGAAAGTGGTAAGCATGGAGGGGTCAATTTCATCAGATAGCTTGTCCTCACTTCCTGAGGTAGAGGCCTCAACGAAGATTTTCCTTGCTTCCATGAACGTTTCCTTTGCGTGCTCCAGGTCAAACCCAACTTCTTTTTTTGGGGCCTTTTGAACCCACTCACTCTCTTCAGGCACTTTCCTTTATCATCACCAGTCATCATTCCGTTTCACAACACAATATTCACATTGGGATCTTCCTCGTAGGGTTCAACCCTATCATTTGTAAATTCTGGGTGGGCTATTGAGGCTGCACCTTCTTCTCCTTCATCTTAGCTATCAGTCTAAGGCATTATTCTATCACGTGGTCAAATTGAGTACAATATTGGAAATATGGGTGAGCCTGGCTCATACGTTCCTGCGTGTAGTGTCCTTGCACTCTGCAATTGTAGAAAATAACTTGTCCTCGACCTCTACTAGGTCGTTCTCCTCCTCGACCTCGTTTGTGCCCCTGATATCCTCTGCGCGCTCCCCCAGCACCTTGATCTAGAGGATACATTTATGTCTGCATTTGAAACATAGTCGTTCTCTCCATCATTAACTCATATCTACGACAATTACACTCATCGTGGCCCACTGATTTATCGAAATTTCAAAATAACAATTGGGGTGCATGCACAAATATTTGCAACAAGTGGCAATTTTCTGTTAGATGTTTTCTTGCTACTTGACAGATAGTGCACCACAACATGGACCCTCTACTTGGTCCTAATGGGGCTTCCTACCTCATAGGCATGGTCCCTCCCTCTACCATATAATTCATGAAAAAGGAAATGATCCTTATCATGCCCCTGGTTTTTACATTTTAGGCACCAAAGTTCTTAGTGCACCTCCGACCGAGCCGCTTTTTCCTTCTTCAAGCTCTGCAACTCCAAGTAGAGGTTTTGTAACTCTGAATGAATCTATTGAGATCCCAATGTCACGTCTTGGACAAGGGTCTCATGTAACCTCTTTGCGATCTCCAATGCTTCCGCCTAAGTCCCTATCTTTTGTTGTGACAAAGCAATCCTTAAGTGAGGTAGGAGCATGGCTATAAACCAATTGCGGTGTTGAATTTCTATGAGATTCATAGTAGCTTCATGGATTCCGCACTTTAGTCTCTGATCCAGCTCCTAGGGAGTTTCACTAATCCTCATTGCGATTTCCTTGAATCCAATGACTAATTGCGATTCAGAATTAGGTCTACCAAATTCCTTGTTTAGAGCAGTCTGTGTGTCCACTAATGATGCCAATGGGTTACCTGTGTAGTACTTAATGTACCATGTCAACGTGCAATCTTGTAAAGCAGTAACCAACTGTGCCTTTGTTATATGATTATCTATAATATTCTGTGCCATCCATATAGCCTTTGCAACGAACCAAAACCGATTTGGGTCCTCACTTCCGAAGCCTTTGAAAATGGGTAGCTTCATTGTATTCAACAAGTTGAACGATGGAAAAGGAGGTGGTGGTGTGGGCGAAGGTTTATGCTATGAAGGTGAAGGTGAAGGTGGCGTGGGTGGATGAGGTATTCACAAAAAACCATACTTTATCAACTGTACAACACTTCGCGGTGAGGCCTATACCGCTCCCTCATCGTCGCTCGAAGGAGGTTCTATCAATGGGCTGTATTCAAGCCCTGCTCTTTCCTGATTTCTAAATAATCGTCCACTTCGTGTAGATCCAAATATCAAGGTGGTGGAAAAACTCACTTTTCACACAAGATCATTTTAATCCAAGTATTCAACGATTTCAAATACTTACCTCACGGTCCTTTGAAAAAGCACCACTCTGCTTCACTGTAGCCAACTAAGGTATCGACAATGAATTCTGTCACAAATCCTCCTATGACTTGATCAAGCCAGTGATCAACAATGCACATGATATTATATTTAGAGGATTCCGACCTCTGCACTAGCTCTGAGGTCCACACTATTGGACCATCAAGCCTCCATCTTCCTTGGCCATCTACTAATTTAGCGATCCACTCGTATAGCTCGATCGAGAAGGTGCAGAAGAAGATCTCATATATCCATGTGTATAAGTATCTATCCAACCACTGTTCTTTTGTCAGGCGTGGATTTTTGTTTTCTTGCGCTATGAATTCATGGATCTTTCTATCCAACCACTTCTCAATTTATTTCTTTGTTGGATTCTAGTGATGCGACATCACATATCTGTTTATGCAGACCCCAGTCCTGACAATGAAACCATTTGTTGGCTTCGTGGGTCCTAACCCAAGATCATAGTTAGTTGCGCCTATCAGACCAGGAGGTAACTCCTCAAATTTGATCGTATTATTCATTCAGGTTGTTCATTATTATATATAGGAGGGAGTGACTATTCAGTTCATCTCCTGATATGTCTCCATTTTCTCTATTATTTATTTACACTAATTACAGTTGTTCACCCAACACCTATGATTAGGTGTCAAAATTCCCCCCCTTAATCTAAAGGGATCTTGGCGAGTCTAAGCATCGTTCTAAATCTTTCAAGATTTTCTCTTCCAAGTGCTTTGGTGAAGATGTCTGCAATCTGCTCATTAGTGGAACAGTGGCGAAGATGGATTGTTTTAGCCTCAACATGATGTCAAATTAGATGATATTTGGTATTGATGTGCTTCGCTTGATCATGGAACTCTGGGTTCTTGGCCAACTTTATTGCTGAGGTATTTTCAATCACGAGTGGAGTCAATTGTACTTGTTTTACCTGCAAATGTTCCAGAATTTTCCTGAGCCACATAATTTCTTTTGTTGCCTCAACTTCTGCCACATATTTTGCCTCTGTTGTGGAATCTTGTTATGCGGAAAGAGTTAATCTTGCGGACAAAACCAACCTCCCTAGAAGCCTAAGACTTTCTAGTGACAAACAAGACAATTAAGTGCAATCCTTCTCTAAACATGCATTATCATACGAGAAACCAAGTGTTTTAGATCCTACCTGTAGTCCCACGCTGTTGTAGTAGTCTAGCCTCGTCGATCCAGATGAGCTCCTCCTTCACTTCGAAACCTGCATTCACTAACAATCAAACGATTACATAGCACCTGAATATCTCATAAAATAAAACATATTCAACATATGGACCAAGGAGTATATGAAACAACTCATTAATAACAAATTGTTGAGAAGAATGGACTTATTTGTATTAATAGGAAACAAAAGAAACCATTACAACCTGAGCCTTGGTGTTGTGCAGGTCCTTCCCAGGGTCCAGCAAGAGTTTTCCTTTACTTTGATAAGCTCACCCACTTCCAAATGAAACAAGAAAGGATGGGAATCTCTCCTCACAAGCTTCTACAAGGAAGTCCTAATTCCAGCAGCATCTACCCTTGGAAATATTCAGCTTTCAACCTCTCTCCTTCTGGCCCAATGCCTGTATTTATAGTGTTCTAGAGGAAGTTAATTAGGTCCACCATCAATGGGATAAGCCCCTTTTTGGATGGGGTAGCTCCCCTCTTGATGGGATAAGTTCCTCTTTCATAGGGATACATGAACCATCTGGAGGCGCTCAATACACGTCTCAAACAAGCTTCTAGAATGCTCTAGAAATGACCACAAGTAACTTTTTTAAGATGAAACTCGCGCCTTTTGACCTTCACAGGAGTACGCACCCATCCCTTGACATACAGAGCGTACAAGTACGCAGGTATTATGAACTTGGAGTGCGTACACACAGGTAAGGTAGAGAGAACCTGCGTACCCAGAGATAAATATGTCTTTTAAAGACTTTCTCTCTTTCTTGAAGTTTGCCATGGAGAGCAGAGGTATGAGGCTTGCCAAGGAGGATAATATGACTGTTGATGGAGCCATACTAACTGCAGATAGTCATGGTGACAAATTTTAGTGTAACAATGACTCGAAGAAAAGATTTTAACTATTGATCATCCTCAAAAATCTGTCGGTGTTTAAGGTTATTGGGAATTTAGGGTTTGTACTTATCTTGAATCTGATATTCTAACAATACTGGGTCAAGGATTTTGAAAGAGCTTGCTGAAACAAAAAGTGAATTAGCATGAATATTCTCATCCCTGGGTATAGAAGTTATGTTAAATCCTTGAAAGAAATTTTCAATTGTATCCCAACTTCATTTCTATAAAATCTAAGTCTTGGGTGCTTTGTTGGACAAAGGTTTCTAACTTGTTTGACTATTAGTTCAATCAAAGAAGAGACACAAGTTTTTAACCTTTAGACTCTTAGTTAGTTCAATACCAAGAAGAAAGCCCTCATAGTCAGCCACATTGTTGGTGACCTCAAATTCAAGTTTACATGACTGAGTAATATTTTCTTTATTTGGTGAGATTAAAACAATTCCTGCTCCCTCTCCTTACTTTGAGCAAGATCCATTAAAATAAAGTTTCCAAATATCTGATTTTACAATTTTAGGTTTGGAAACTGTATTTTCAATGGCAAGTTGAGTGTTTGATGAATTTTGCAATGATAACTAAAAGCAACCAAAATCCTAATGTACTGCATAGATGGGTTGAATTTTGCTTGATTAGAGCTACAAATAGTATGGAGGAATATAAATTTCCTATATAACCTTAAATGTTCACCTCCATAGACTGGAATAGTAGCAAAAGACATGTCCATCTGAAGTGATCCTCCAAGTTTAGCACAACATGATCTAGACGGAAGCATGCCAAACTTGGCAGTAATATCAGTGACAACTATATCTAAGACTATACTCTTAACATGTATTTGGGCTAAGGTCACAACTAGGTCTTTGATCAGTCCTCGGAATGGTACATTCTTTGAATCAAAGGTGTAGAGATCATGATAGGAATGAGTAACTTCTAACTGGATTTGGTTCATAATTACCTTTGGCATAAGTTTATGAGAAGCTGCAAAGTCCAACATGTAGTTATACAAGAGAAAATCATGGACCTTTGGTTTTACAAAAAGCTTTTCCCAAGACACATGTGGCATACATTGCCCATATAAAAAACTAAATGCAATATCTAAGTAGACAAATCAAAGGTACTCATGATAGAATGACACTACACCAGCCATCTTGAACAGTAGTCGACTAATATGACTAGGCACTCCTATGGTGTATCGTTGAAGTTGCAATAGAATCTAGTAGACCATGGTCTCATCAATTATGTGTGTCAACCCTTCCGTGTGGCGCTCTACCTCTGATAAGACCTTTGCTACATCAGGATCCCGTAGCATATCCCATCATACCACACCAATCCATGCTAGTTCTATTACCTTCTCCTGATGTCATTCCTCTTCATGAAAAAGATATGAAGCACCAATAGGTTGAACGGGTCCCACATCTCCATGAAACATTTATAGTTTAGTCTCGGAAACATAAAAAAACAGAAGAAAAAAAAAATGTGAAACTTTCAAAACTTAAAAGGTCGATATTTATTACCTGAAACACGCCATTCCTCACCCTTAGGAAGCACGAGCTCAGGGTCATCACAAAAATCCATAGCTGCGTAAGGATAGTCATTGATCATAATAAATTGTTTGTGTAGCCATCCAAAGAAGGTTGATGAGAATTTGATCGCTGACGACCCTGCGTGTCAAGTCATGTGATCTATCCACCTCCTCATATGTGGCACCCTCGGATCAATAGGCTCGAGTGTGACTTGCTTGGGCTGAAGCAATGGAACCCATTCTAGTGAAAAATTATATAAGATCACATTATATCCAAATTTATTTAGTTTTCCCTCTTTTGCTTTAGATAGTTGTTATTTCATGTTGACCAAAACCCCCTCACTCCAGTTGAAGAGTGTTGGCTCCAAACACTCCAATCCATATTGCATGTATGATCTTCTTTCCACATGCAATGTTGAGCTACCTTCCAATATTGTGATAACGAATAGGATCGTTCTCAAAGGTAACTAGGTCACATATTTTGTATTGATATTTCCATCCTTTGTTGGCTAGGATCAAGGTCTATAATAGGTGGCAATATAATATTTCATTGTCTCCCCACCACTTCTCCCGCCTAGGAGATCTATAGGGGCACCCCTCATAGACAGTCCTATCAAAAAGTAGATATCCTCTACCTTTGTCTCGAGTAGATGTTCCCCAAACTTGAACACTTGTGCCTAAATATTCCATGAACGAACAAGGTATTTCAACAAATCCATTTGTTTCCTCATACTAGGAAGGCAGGAGAATTTTAGTAATCTACAGTTCTTTAATTCCTGGATGGTAGTAGGATCATTTGCTACTCTTAAATCTTCTTCCTCGTGTTCTGTTTCTCTCCATATGAAAGCCATTTTATGTTGATGAACCCTTGAAATGTCAACAAGAGATTCATTAGGATCCATTTCATGTAAAAAAATTGACAAATTTTCAGGAAAAATTGATGAAAAAACTTTATATTTGTGCCCAACAAACCCCATAAGAGAAAACCAGAGCATTTCACCCCTGCATTTAGTGCATGCCTTCTTAGGTGCAATGCAATTTTCAACCCTCTAGGCCTGCATTGGTCCTAGGGGAGAAATTTTGGAACCCCAAGGCCCTCAAGAACTCATAAATTTTTCTTGAAATGATAAAATGGAACCACTGAAAGAAAGATAAAGGTTTTAGCTCCTACCCAGAAGTGACAGTACGCGAAATCACCCACTGAATTAGACACAAACAGTTGCAAAAGATCGAGGGAAAAAGTACTCATAACTCTTACTATTGAAGGTAAATGTAAAATGGTTAAAATGAACAATCATGTTTTAGTATATATGGTCATATTTTTCATTATTTTGTTCATATTTAATGCTTTGACCTAGTCATGATTCATTTTTACTATGAAACATGTATGTTTAATCCTTTTTTTGTTGTTTTGAGAAAGTCGACAGCTGTTAACAGATTTTGTTGTGCTTTAAACAAGTTATTTTGACTGAAGAGAACACTTTTATCTCTTTTTCGGGCTCTTTAAACCTACAAAAAGGAACCCCTTGGAGTCCTATTTCAACTCTTTTCATACTCCCAAAACATGAAAATATTGCCGAGTACTTGTCTTTTCAGACTCATAAAAGTAAATGAAAATACATCTACTCAATATAAGTTTAACCCTTTTTTGGACTGAGATAAACTAACTAGAAAAAATGAATACCTTAGTGGAACATGGCTAAGAGGTTCTCTTGGGTATTGTTTTCTACCTTTTCAAACTTAAGGGACTACCTCGAAAAGGAAAATCCAGAGTTTTCTTTTTTGCCTATTTTTCAAACTCTCCAAACATTAAAAAGAAGTATAGTTTTCACCTTCGATGGACTCATAAAAACAACAAACAACAATGGACTTGTCAAACATGACAAGTCCGAATGAATCCTTCTCAGGGTTCATTAAATATACTTGAAGGGATTCAACTGAAGGATGGACTTACAAATCAAGCATATGTTATCATCCTCAAGCTTATTAAAAAATAAAGAAGTACTAACCAGTATGGTTGAGAAAATTGGGAAAAGGGTACTCCATTTGTTAATGGCAGTGAGTCTCTCTTGAACATGAAACTGTTAGCTTGAGGGGGGCTAACCCAGGTTCAACATTAATTAGCAAAACAAATCCCTACACTACTGGCCCTTTCGGCATCAGCCCTCGGAGTGAAAACCGAAGTCTCACCCAAAGAGTATGGGGGGATGCTGGAACCAAGTTTCTGCACCCTTGAGATGGTTGTGATGTCGTTTGATCTCTTCTATCCTTGCCTTCATGCAGGTGATCTCACTCTAGGGCATGTAAGACAAACCTTCTTCTAGCTTTCAATACCTTCACAAAAGTACATGATCGACCTTTGTGCAGCTCTAACCTGTAGCTTAGGTACTTTCATGTTGTTGTAGCAACGTGCCGCGCAGATCCCTCAATTATCCTCAGTGATTTTCTTATATTTTCAAATACTTAAGTTATCACCGCATAATGGGATATTCGTGATTTCGTTCAATTATTCAATGTAATTGCATTCATTCGCGCACCATATAATCATAATAAAGGAACTTCATACACAAAAATATCCAAACCCATCAACAAAACAAATACACAAAAATTGTAGAATAACTCCTTTTATTAATATCTTTCAAGTATTACAAACTTTGTTCACCATGCGAACACAGCTGTGGGGGTCCGCGCACGCAGCTACGGACTTCCACCCTAGGCCTCTGCGCACTCAGCTACAGAGCCTCTACCTATGCTACAACCTAAGACTTAGACTTATTGTTCTAAGCTATGACTCTCTTCCTTGTGTTTTTGTATTAACTACTTAGAGCTTAGCTCTTTTTATACAATCCCATGGTCCACGGACCATGGGTAATCTCTTATAACTGACTTTACTTTACAAAACTAAGGGCAAACTACCCTTTGTGACACATAATATCTTCACACTCCGCAACCACAAAATGTGGAGTCTTTACAATAATATTACAAAAACTTTACTTAAACATGTGCTTTTAGCCCCAAAAATGCCCTTGGGGGATCCCACTCCCAACAGGCCCCCAACACAAACATCTTGACTCACCCTCGAGTCACTCATTAGGCACGGAGATCTTTGCGTGAAACTCATCCAACTCGACCTTGATGATCGCAACTTCGGTTGTGCACTGAGCTACTGCCTGCTTCACATCTTCAACTGTCTTCTCAGTTACTACCCGTACATTGTCAACCTAAAGCTATTGTTGCATCGCTTGTAGAGTCGCAAGCTTGCCTTCAATGTTGCCTATAACTTCATAAGCTTCCTTCAGCAGTGCTGTGTCCACCTGTTCCTTCAGCTGCTTGGCTTCCTGCAACTTGGCTAACCTCTAATTCTGTGCGACGGTTCGTGCTGTGCCCTTAACTTCATCATAGCATTGTTCAAGTTTGCGCTTCCACCTCTAGATGTTTGGTCCTCCTACAAGATGACAGGACCTCAAACAACTATTCAAACATTTGTGTGGAGTCTGCTATTGCGCTCTCCACTGCCATGACTACTTCTTTGATAGCAGCCACTCGCTGTTCCTTGACCTCTAGAGGTGTTGAAGGTTGAGCCCTCAACTAGAGCTCTGTAATCTACAAGTTCAGCTCCAACTGCACCCGTGCCATCTCTGTCCGTGTCACGCACCCCTATGGCCAATTTACTGATGCGGACCTCGACTGGCTCCTCCTCTAGGATGGTCAATTCCGGGACCATTCTATAGGACTCCTCTATGACCTGTATGATATTCTATCTCTTGTTGGTCACCTCAGCCTCAACAGTGATGGAAGCATTCCTCTGTAAGGCCATCTACTCATTTTTATGCTATTCTCGCTGATCACTTGGAGGGCATGGTTCTTGCGGACCCTCAGCTCAGTAATTACTCAATCCTGTAAGGAGTGGAGTGCTTCGCGTGGAGCACTGCCAGGTTCAATCCTACTCCCTTCAAGGTGCTGACAGTGGGTTTATCAGCTTCATTTTCTATTGTCAATGCTCCATCCAATATCACTAGCGCACTGGAAGCCTTCGTGCGCAATGTATTGACAGCCTCTGATGTGCCGATAGCCAAGCTAGTAGATGTCGTACCAACTTGCGACATGCAGGCCTGCAACTCTTGCAGTCTAGTCTGGATGGCCCCTAGGACGATCTGCTGGTACTTTTCAAATTGTTACAGGGCCTCCGCGGTGACATCTCTGACTGTGTCACTGATGTCGTATAAGTCTTCCACTGTTAGTGAGATGGGATCCAACGAGGTCTTAGTCGCCTTGGACTTCTTTCTGGACCCTCCCTTTTCCAGCTCTCTTGGGCGCTTAATACAGTTGGACGTCTCCTAGGGGTCCGCGCCATGCTACACTATGTCTTCTTCTTCAATTGCAGGTGAAGGCAACCGTCCACCTTTGTCAGAGCCCCGCTTTGTGCCTCCTATTTGTTTTCCTACCTCCTTTCTTGTCTACTCTACTTTGGCCTTCTCAACGGCCTCCTTCTTTCTCTTCTCGACTAGACGTGCCATCTTCAGCTTGGCCTCATCCTTCTTCTTTTGTGTGATGGACTTGCTTCCACCCACCACCAAGTTCGTGGAGGTGTGCCACTCCGCTAGCCATTTATCCAACACCGCATCGATGGCATCATCTATGGCTAGGTATGGAAAAGCGTACCACTTCTTCGCAGGGTCCTTCCATGCCTTGATTGAGATCCGATGGAAATCGGCTTTGAATTCGGCATAGCTCTATAGGTTAGCATATACCATGGGCGACAAGCATGGCTTGCAATTGATAGTCATCCTGATATTCATTTCCATCAAGATCCATAATATTTTTTTGTCTCGAATGTGCTCCACGTCCTTGGTTTCCCACAACGAAGTGTACTTCGCTGCTTCAGGGATTTCTGGCACAACCGAGGGGAATTGGCTCTCTTTTGGTAGCTCCCATGCTACAAGCACAATCTAGAGCAAGAGCCATGCGTAGTGGAACGTCTTGCTCTGCTCCTCCGCTTCGCAGTAGTTTGTCAGGAACTCGCCACGAAGGTAGTCTGACTAGTTAAATTGGACTCAATTCGCGCATTACTATGTGAGTGTGACGACAGGCGTCGGCACTTCGTCAGCGTGTCACTTCTGCATGACCTTCCCTGCAAGGATCTGCATTGCCACCTTCATGGTGGGATGGCAGATGCTGGAGATTACATACCCGCACGACTTCTTCACCAATTTAAACTTCTCTTTCATCAATTCTGTGAGCGCCAGCTCGCCACCCTTGCCACCAAAAATCATTGCTGGATTTTCGTCTGTATACGGCATGTGTGTGATGCGGTGAATCAGCATATCGGTGATAGGTATCGGCTCCTCCAGTGATATACACCCATCATGCACCAAGTACAACAACTGTTTGATGACTAAAACCATCACAGGGGTGCAGTTATAGTGCGACACTCAGAGTAGGTTGAGTAATCTTGCCTTTACTCCTCTAAGCCACTTCCGCAGCTCTAGTGCAGTCATCCCCGTCTATGTGTCTATGATGTGATGCATCAACTATTCGGTTGCCAAGTGTGGGAACTTATCATGGTCTGCCAAGTCCCAGTCTTTGAGCTTCAAAATTGCCACCCATGCCAAATGCGGACCGTCAAAATAGATCTCACCTGGTAGCAATGGAGTTTGTAGGGGAGTCTTACTTTCATCAATGTCCTTGGGGATCTTGGACTTAATCTTACCTGGAGGGACATACTCTAGCAACCATGTAATAGGGTCTGCACCCTAGGCTTCAACCTCCTTTATTTCCACTCCCACATCCTCATCGTCCATGGGAATGTCTTCAATATCCTCCTTTTCTGCCTTAGGTTTATAGCCTTGCCTTTCTCCTAGGCAGTGGGCTTTGTTGGGTTTCTTCTCAGTGATGCACGCACCAGAATGGTAGGCTACTTGCCCTTCTTATATTTCATGGTCTCCTTGGTTGGGGTTTACTTCAGTCTCGACATTCTTGGAGATTCAGGGACCTCTGCTAGTACTTCATCTACTTCTAGGGCAGCTTCTTCGGCCTATTTCTCCATCTCTTATGCCGACTCCTCTAGCACTTGTTGTGTATTGATAACTTCTGGGGGTGATGACATAACACTCTCTGTCAGTAGTCGCGATGTCTCAGACAAGTTCGCAAATGCAGGAGTCTATTTGAGAGTTGCGCAAAACTTTGGGTCCATAGGCGTCTGAGAGCTCAACAGCTGAATACTAAAAATGCCAAGTGTTTCTTGTTGGACAACCACTTGTAATTTATAGGGAAATTTGAATCCAAATCCAACCGTTCCCCCCAAAATTGGTTCATTAATGTCGGATTGGCAGCAGATTTTCAAGGATCTAATCCATAAATTTCATCTTAAATTCCGGACGGCCGCTCCATTTGGCCTCACTTCTGTCATCTTTTCATGAACAGTGACCTTAACGGTCACTTTCCAGCCGACCTATGTTATTTCTGCCTAGGTAGCGCAGCTGCCTCTATGATGTCGCGGACCCAGTGACACATCCTTGCTTCGCACCATCTTCTCATCGCGCAACTCCCCAACTTGGGCAGTGTTGTTTATAGTCCCATGCCTCCTTTCAGCTGCCTGGAGCACTAAGACTATGCTACTTTCATCTAATCACCTGTCTGGACCGTCGGTGTATGGATTTAAGCGAGTTCCATTCACCTTTCCTGGAAAGGGTTTTCCATTTAACTTGACCAACTATACCGCTCTTCTATCAGTAATCTCCTTAATAAGATAAGGCCCTAACCAGTGCATCCTGAATTTTACAGGGAATTTATCGAACGTACTATCATACAACAAAACCAGATCATTTACCTTAAATTTGCACAACTTGATGTGTCAATCATGCCATGCATTTTCATGTTGCTTTTGGAACTATTGGTGAAACCTAGCCAAAAATATTTCTTCTTCCAGCTCATCCAATTGCATGAGCCTCTCTTCCAGGGTTCCACGATCTATCATACCTGTGAGCACTACTATGCGCAGACTAGGCACGATCTATTCCATATGCATTATGGCTTCCACACCATAGACAAGCCTAAAAGGGGTTTGTCCCGTCAGCTTCTTGCATGTCGTTTGATAAGCCCACAATACTAAAGGTATGTGTAGGTCCCAATCACTTCAATAGGCATTACAAACCTTGGTCAGCGTGTTTTCAAGCACTTTGTTAAATGGCTCCACTGTCCCATTAGCCTGTGAGTGATAAGGTGTGCTCTTTTGGTGATATACCTGAAATTCCTTCGTTAGTGCACTAATCGTCTCATTCAAGAAGTGCGTACGACGATCACTCATCAAGATCCTTGGACATCCAAATTGCATCAGTACATGCTCAAATAGGAACTTTGAGGCCGTCGCACCCATGCAATCCTTCATTGGCTGTGCTTTTGCCCAACAAGTTAAATACTTTGTGGTAGTGATAATGTATCTTGCTCCTGTCTTCCCTTGTGCCTGAATGGGTCCTACAAAATCTATTGCCCACTTCTTGAAGGGTTACAACGTCATTTGTGGATTCAAAGGCATTTCATCACTTCACGATGGCCTACCTGTTCGTTGATATACATCACACGCCTTACAATATACTTTTGAATCCTGATGAAGGGTAGGCCACCACAAGCTTGCGCGTAGAATCTTCTGCGTGGTTGCTCTCCCTTCATATTTTCCTCCCACGGCACCCCCATGAGCGTCCATGAGGATGCTACTTCGTTCAAACTTAGGTACATATCGTCACAATATCTCATTAGCCCCCATCTTGTATAGATGCCCAACAATGATAGAGAAATCTGTCATGTGCACCACTAATTCCTTCTTTTGCTGGACAGAGTATCCTTCTAGTGTATTTCATGTTGTTAGGAAGTGTATTATATCCTCAAAATGACTATTTGCAATATGTACTACAAATAGCTACACGTTAGGCAATCCTTCTTCCAAGTTAGTAGGTTCCTCCCTTGTTTCGATCTGCAACAGATGGTCTGGTCCCACGTTCAATCATCCAGGCCTTACAACAACTTCAAAATCGTACTCTTGGAACAATAAGAGCCATCTACAGATTTGCCCCCCCAACACAGGCTTATTGACCAGGTACTTCAGCGTGGAGTGATCTACATACATCTTAAAATGGCCTCCTAGCAAGTAGTGTCATACTTCTAGAGCACATACACCATAGCTAGCCCCTCACATTGAGTGGTAGAATAGTTCTTCTCTGCTTTGGATAATCTTCAGCTGGAGAATGCGATAGGATGGTCGAAGCCTTCTCTGCCATCCTGTGTTAGCACTGCCCCCAATGCTATAGATGATGCGTCGACATGTACATGAAACTCTTTCTTCCAGTCCGGGAAGACTAGAATCGGCGTAGTAACCATATTTTTTTTCCATATATCCAAGCTTTTCTTACAGTCATCATTCCAGTAGAACGTGACATCCTTCTTCAACAATTTTTCCATCGGCGCGGTGATATGGGCATAGCTTTTGATAAACTTTTTGTAATATCCTGTATGTCCCAGAGTAGCGCGCCACTGTTTCTCACTCCTCGGTGCTTCCAAGCTTAGTATCACCGCGATCTTCATGGGGTATACCATCAGTCCTTGTCCGCAAACCACATGCCCCAATAAGTTACCAAAAGGAACGCAAAACAGAAACTTCTTGAGATTGAACACGATATGGTATCTTCAATAGGTATCCAGCATCAAGCGCAAGCTCACTATGTGATGCTTAACCAGCCCAAATATAGCCCAATCATCAAAATATACCTCCAAGAACTTATCAATAAATTACTTGAATGCCACAACAACCACGCGCAAAAATATGGCAAGCGCATTATTTAATCCAAACGGAATTACAGTGTATTGAAAACAACCCACTCTCGCGAAGGTTGTCTTGTTCCTATCCTCCAGGGTTTGATTTGGTGGTACCCAGAGAACCCATCAGTGAATAAATATGCTTACTAACCACCTACAATTTCCAACACTTCATCCTTGAATGTAGTTGGGAAAGGATCATGGACACAAGCGTCATTCAGTTTTCTGAGATCCACGCATATCCTTATCTCATCCTTCTGCTTCTTTTCTTGCACCACCATTGGGCTTACCCAATCGGATTCTTCGATGAGCTTAATGATGCTTGCCGCTATCATTTTTTCTAGCTCTAAGTGGACCTTCTCCTTATATTTCAGATTGAGGCGGTAAGGCCTCTTCTTAATTGGATTTGTGTCGGGCTTTAACGTGATATTCATCACTCCTAGGTCTGCGATTATTCTTTTCAAATCCATAAACTTGGTAGGGAATAAGTCCTGGTATTCACGAAGCAATTCAGTGACCTTATCCACCACCATGTCATCCCAGTAGTCACCAATCTTCACAAATTTTGGTTTTGCCTCCATACTAGTGTTCACTTTTTTTGTTTTCACGAGCGCGGTTATATCAAGGTTCTCAATCTGTGGTCCTTGAACCTCGCGGTGGCCTTCTATTTCTGGAATGTTAATCTTCCACGGATCCTCATCCTCATCTTCAGTAGTTACATTATAACATTTGAGCGCGTGACTCAGTTGAGTGGCCCATTCAGGCTGAACTAGGTCTAAAGGATCCTGCGATATCCTAAAGATGGTTGCTTTCAACTCGTGTAGCAATTCATCAATACTGTCAAACCTGTACTCAAAACTGAATGTCAGCATGAATCCTTCATGTAGGATATACCAGTCGCCTGTCCCATGGCAGATCTTTGTTTCTATATACAAATTCATTGGGATAACGTCCAGGGTATGATAGAACAGGTGTACCCACTCAGGTTGGGGCTTTTCTCCATAAGCCTGCGTCCATTTGGCGATATGTGCACGCGGATCATTCTGCCCATTATACTTGTCTATCAGTTGCATCTTAGGCTTCCAAAATCGTGTTCTCATCATCCTCCTACATTCACACCAATCATAAAATCTTCCCTTGTCTGTACCCCACCATCTGGCGGGCATAACGCGCAGTGCCTAGTCCAAGGCCTGGAAGCACTACTTTTTTGGTACCTCCGTTTCAAACGCATCCAAAAAGATATCCACCTCATTTAGATCATCATAAATAAGCATATTTCTTGCCTCTGATGACACAAAATGCAATGACCGGGTCATCATGTTGCAATTCAGCGTGGTTACTTCATGTAAATGATTATGCTAGCGTTCTACTTCTTCATCGGAGTCTGAAGTGCAGGAACTCTCGTGATCCCATGTAATCCCTCCATCCATGGTGGGGTTCACCCAATCCTGGTTTCGCATTGTTATCTTATAGATACAATCCAGGTCATCATCACTCGCATAGTTGCAGACTGGTTCCATATAGCGTGATCCTTCAGCAGGATCTAGGGGTATTATCACGCGCAGTGATTTCTTCTCAAAGATCATATTTCGCTTCTTCATATTGATTACCCCGTTCATATCAGTAGCCAAGTAAATTCCCAGAAACGCAGGGTAGGGATTGTTATCATCCACTATCTCTATTACTTCAAAATCTACCAGTGCGCTCTCTCCCTCAATATCCACAGTCACTCCCTGCAGCGCCCGATGGGGATGATTTTTTGCTGACTCACCATCCTTAGCTGAATTGGATACCATTGTAGCGTAGGTCTCCCCATTCACTCCCAAATTTTCTTCGACAGGACATTTGCATCTAACCCCAGGTCCAAAATGACCTAATCCATTTCATACTCTCCTATTTGTGCGGTCAGTCCCATCTCCCGTCCTGTCCTTGTTTTATGCTTGCCAATCTTTCGTATTACACATGGCTCACCTAGTGTGGTTCCAACGCATCTATTGATGACTTCTTGTAGCCCTTTCATAGGCTTACTATCACGCAGTAACTTCATTTAGTGTTACACAGTAATTTGTCATTGCCTTCACCTCCCATTCCATCTACTGTGTCATGTGTCCAAGTCAAACATGCTCATGTTACACAAATGCTCTCCTATGTTGCCAATTGACCCACCTTTCCTAAGTTATCTACCTCATCGTGGCTATTGGCTTAATAAACACGCCAAACAACGCTCCTAAACAGTCAAGCCGCGCTGCCAGCGCAGAAGTACATCCAATTCCCGCGATGGTCCGATGTCATGCCCTAGCGCGAGGTTGCTTATTATCTTCAGCGATGATCTGACTATCTATGTTGCTCACTCGCGATGTCAGCGCTGAAGCTCAGTTATGTACCTGCGATGACCCAGATTGGGCGAATTTGTTCCAACAGTCGGCCTTCTGGATGACTCCAGACCTGGTTGGCTGCATAGGTTGTGTCGTCCTTCCTTCCCTGGCATGGCAGTTCTGTCAATTGTGCTACCTTCCTTGGTGATAAGCTCTCTCTTCCCCCTTTCATGGAGACTCCTCCTATTTAAACACTCACTTTTGATATGATCAACTAATAGTTGGTAGTTGGGAAATTCTTGGATTGAGTAGTGTTGTTAGTGCTTTTGATAGATAGCTGGTGTGAGTGTGGTAAGTGTGAGAGTGTTGATAGTTTGGGGAAGGTTGTGAAGTGGCCTTGATTTCATGTCAAACTTATGAGTGAGAGAGAGACCTTTTTATGTTGGGAGATCAATCTTCAAAGAGTGAATGCTTGAAGAACATGTTGGCTGGATCCCTCTGAGAAGGCTTGTGACGTCAAGAATTTGGTTGTAAGCTTACTCTTATTTCATTATTAATGCAATCAATGATGTTTTCCTATGTCTTTTATGTAATGTACTTGGTAGCTCATGACTTCTTGACTATGTGAGTAAATAGTTCATTGTTGTATCCGGTTACGTGCTTTGTTGTATTTCCTTTGTATTGTTTCAGGTTGATCACTCAGTGAGGAGAAGAAAGTGAAAGTTGGAGCAGCGCAACGAAACTTCATCGACCACTGGTTGAGGTAGGCCTCAAACTTTAACTGTTTAAGGAAAACTATTGTTGATCTGTCCTTGTTTGTGACTAGACCCACTCTAGGGCTAGAGGGGTTTCCTCTTTCTGCAGAGGGAACACTTTCCGGCATCACAAATTGGCGACTCCACTCAGGAATTCTATCCTATGTTTTTCTCTTTGCTCTTGTTTTGATCTTGCATTTAGTCTCTCTTTGCTTTTGGGGATTTACTAGCCTTCTTCTGGATCACCTGGGTTGATCTGGGAGGTCCCTCTATTATTTGTTAGATTGGTTGGTTTTGATTTGGGAGTTTTTGGCTTGTTTGCCATTGTTTTTTGCATCATCGTGGAACTTAATATAACAGTCGTGCTGGCATCGCGATCATTCTTTTGTAAAATGTTGTGCGTCACAGAATAACATCACACAGTCACGATGATCCTAGAAATTGGATCATCGCGGAAAAATCCTAACAGTCGCGATGTCATCGCCATTTTATAGCTTTTCACCTGCGATGATCTCAGGTTGCTAGTTTAATTCCCATGACAACTCTTAAAATCGCATCATCGCAGAAAATAGGTGTACTTCTGTGATCATCTCGGGTTGTCAGTGTAAAACTTGCGATGACATCTCGAGTTGTCTATGCATCACTAGCGATGGTACCTAAACTTGTGATGACATCTCGAGTTGTCTGTGTAACACTTGTGATGATTCCTGTAAAGTTGTTTTTATAACTTTACCTCCTAAATTCATCAATCTTGCTTATCCCCTGTTGTTTCTTGTCTCTCATTAGCTTGTTTTAATTGCTTTTAGTTAGGGTACTGTCTCTTTGATTTCATTGAGTGAGTCTTGTGTTATTTTTTGACTATGTGACCTAGTCCTTTAGAAGTTTCATCGAGAAACTGTTTGCTTGGGTTACTTACCTATTCAAGGTTCATCCAAAACCGTCTTGTGATTTGCTTGATGCTCTTTCGCTGCTTGTTTTCTTGCTGGTTGATTTTTAGTGTCGATTATTGAACCAATTTTTTATGTTGATTCAATTTCTTCGCTACCAAGCATAGATTACAATTGTTTGGATTGATCGGTCCACACTTGCTTGTTTGTCTCTTTAAATTAAAAAAATAAAAAATAAAAAAAATCAAAAGTTTGCATTCATTTAGCATACGAAAGTGAAAGTACATTTGCATTATGAATTTTCATGTTTGAGAAATTGGAAAGCGAACTTTACATCTTTCATTAGTAGTATCGATGCATCGTGAGATTAATGTATTGATGCATTGTGGTTCTTAGTGTTTGCATTCGCTTGTCTTGGTTTTCTTGGTTTGGGAATGATCTCTCTACCCTCCTGTAGGTAGGTGTTCATTGAAGTAAAAGATGTTTTACTCATTCTAGCTGCATCCTAGGTTCTTTGATATACATACGGTAGGGCCTGGAAATTGAAACATAATCCAAGATCAACTTTAAAATGAACTGAATAAATCTAACGCATTGGAAAATAACACTCATCATTTAGAGGTCTAGGCTAGAGACGTTCTCCAGCGTCATTAAACCTAGTCACTATTGTTCTCACTCAAGGTTGGGTGTTTCCTCCTTGTGTGACTCAATAGCGGTCTAATACAGAATTGTGCTCCCGCGTACCGTCGAGTATATATTGGGAGATCCCACTAGGTTATCATCCTCTATACTTAGGAATCCGTGTCTACCACCTTGCAAACTGTAACGCACCGAACATAGCATTCGAGAAGATTGACTGCCGTACGGAAATTCCTTGGTTTTCATATGACTGCCAGGGTGTATATGCAGTCTTACAGCTTGTTTGGTAAACCTTTTGCATAGTTCTCTAAATTAGTCACTTTTGTTCATTTTCAGACTCCCTAAAAGAAAAGGTCCATCTGAGCACTTGTCCTTTCAGGCTCATTAAACCTCGAAAGAGATAGAGTCACCTTTTTGTCCTTTTCTCGACTCTTGAAACATGAAAAGGTCAAGTTTTGTTCATGCGTCATAAAATTTACTGCCTACGCGTCATAAAATGATAAGAGTGTTTTTTAGGCTCGTTCTCGATGGCAACATTCCCCAAGTCTGCCGGCTAAGGTCTTCCCCCGGATGGAAATCCTGGTCCATTTCCTCCATTTGGAAATGCCAGTGCTCCATATATGGCAACATTGTCTTTGCCTGGGTTAACCATCGGTTTGCCCGTATGGTTGTTTTCAACCTCGGTGGTCCCGAGCATCATGACTCCTATTCCACCATCTTCTTCGTCTAAGCCACGACACGATGATTCCAAGGTTGAGCCTATGCCTTCTTCCCCTATTTCTTCCTCCTCCTCCCCTCCTTCGCTTGGTGAAAGTTTCACATCTAGTAACCAGGAGACTAAGAAGAAGAAGAAGAAGAAGAAGTCCGATAAACGCGAGGCCACCTTTGCAGCTACTGCTCCAAGTACATCTCAGGTTAGACCACCTTCTACTCCTCCACGGAAGGTTAAATTTCCTTGTAAATTGTGCAAGGGTGACCATCATCTTTGTGATTGTCCTGGCATTCCTAGGATCTTAGAAGTATGGTCTTTTGATTCGGCTCATCCCTCATCGTCCTCTAAAGCTCATGGCAATGCTACCCTATCAATTGGAAATGGTAAGAAGAAAGGGAAGATTTGATTCCCCTGTAGGCTATGTGAAGGCAACCATCGCTTCCACCTTTGTCTGCTCATGGATAAAGCTTCCGCTATTTTGGAAAGTATTACAGCTTCTTCACCGCAACTTCCTGTTGGTTATCAGAGGCTCTCTTCAGACCCTCTCCCCGTTGACAAAGAGATTGACTTAGATTCTTCTCTTGTCCATGCTCCTCTTTCCAAACCTGGTTGTGCTAAGCCTATTCCAGACCAACCATTGGTTGGAGAGAGTGTCAACTTGGGTTCACCACCTGTTGATCACTCTGTTTTGGCAGAGCGTCATGCTTATGTTCTTCTCATCTCATCAGATTCTCCTGAGTCTAAAAATGACCCTCCTATCCCCACTGGTCAAGAGGGTCCTTCTTCGGTTCCTATAAAGCAGGGGGGCAATAATATGATTCCCCCACCAAGTAGTTCATTCGTTTCCTTCTACTGGAGTCATTTGACCACCTTCCACCTTCCATCCCATGTGCCTTTCCATATTACAATACATGCCTATGATAAGGCAGTACCTGGCACTGTCTTGGATGAGGGTGCATCTGTCAGTCTTATGCCTTCCACTACTTGGCAAGCTTTGGGCTCCCCGCAGCTTGTACCAGTTACACAAAATCTGTTAGCGTTTGATGGGGGAACTAGTCAACCGTTAGGGATCCTTCCGAAGTTCCCTGTTACTTTGGGAGGCAAAACTATCTATATAGACGTACTGATTGTCCAAGGTGCTTTAGATTTCGGGCTTCTCCTTGGCCGTGACTATGTTTATGCCATGGGGGCCCTTGTCTCTTCACTTTTCCGTGTGGTTTGTTTTCCACACGATGGAATAATTGTGACCATATATCAATTGTCGTTCTTTAGTCACCCGGTGCCTCCTGTCCCACTGTCATCCCCTATCAGTTCTTGCTCGCAAGCAATACCTTATTTGCCACGGGTCAATTATGTGGCTACTGTTCCATCTCCGCCTCTGCTGATGACCATGCAGATGGTCTTGTACATCATGTACTGGGGGCATTGGAACCCGATCTGTCATTAGTGCCTCTTGACATGTATTCTCCCAGAGCGCGTCCCTTCCATCCCGCGAAGACCTCTTGGGAGCCATGTTCTCATAAGGCCCATGAACAGGAGTCGAGCGTAGTTCCTAATCTTGGGTCAAGCTCGTTAAAAATGAAACAAGCAGTCACGAGGATAGTTTGTTCCTGTCTCAACCTCGTTAAAAAATGAAATTGGGCGTCACGAGCATAGTTCTCGATCTTGTGTCAAGCTCATTAAAAAATGAATCAAGGAGTTTTGAGGAAAGTTCTTGATCTTGTGTCAACCTCGTTAAAAAATGAAACAAGGGTTATGAGGATAGTTCCTTTTATTGTGTCAACCTCATTAAAAAATGAAACACCTCCCTTTCCAAATCGAGTCTTTGTTTAAGATCTCGTAAAATCCAAGTCGAGTCTTTCCAAGATCTCGAAAGTGAACCTTCATTCCATCCACCTCGTTGACTGCAATGAGCTTGGGGGGCATGCACCTCGATTTGCGTCATTATGCTGGGGGCATGTGAACTTATAACAAGCATACTTTTTCATTTCAAGCTTGTGTAAACATGAAATCGAATCCAGGCAGAGTTCTCCATGGTTCAAGCTTGTGTAAAAATGAATCGATCCCTGATTTACACCTCGTGATTGCCATTTTTATCTGTTAAATTCTTCTAAATGAGCCTTGGTTGTTTCATTTGATCGCCACCATCTCTTTGGCTGGTCATATGCTTTCACTTGGTTTCTTTTCCTTTCCTGAGGAACTACGACGATGAGTGGTTTTATTAGCCAGCCTCTTGACCATTACATGTTTTGAGTAGTTCCACCATTGCCAGAACCAGTTGCTACCCTTTATACCACTCGTTCCTCCAAGATGAGTCACCTTTAAGCTCTTTTCTGACTCGTAAAATATGAAAAGACTGCCGAGTATTTTTCCCTTTTTGACTCGTTAAAGAGAATAAAAACGGAGATCTGCTTTCAACTCTTTTCCGAACGTTTAAAGATGAAAAGATTGCCGAGTTATTCCTTTTGACTCGTTAAATGAAATGAGAGACGGTCTGCTTTAAGCTCTTTTCCAACCATGTAAACAAGAAAATATTGCCGAGCTTTTGTCGTTTCAGGCTCGTTATTGGTCACGAAATGACGTGGTTTCGATCGCTTTTTTACTTTTTCGGGTCGAAATCACTAATAACGAAAAGTACTCCTTGATTGTAATGGTCAAGCGGTTCTTTCGAGCATCGTTTTATACTTTTTCGGGCTCGAGAGACACAAATTTATGAAAAGGACCCCCCTGGAGTTTTCTTTTCCGTGTCTTTTTCAAACTCCCTAAACATGAAAAAGACTCTGAGTTTTACCTATGTCAGACTCGTTAAACCCTGACGACATTGGAATCATCACCGTGACGAGACTCAAGCTTCTCCTCCCTAGGGCTCGTTAAACTACCCAACCAACTCCCAACTAAAAACAACTTTGGGAGAGGTATAAAAAGACCTCAAAGGGAAGGCCTAAAGGAGGAGAGAAGAGAGAGAAAGGTTATTATACTGAGATTTTTCCCCTGACCAGGTCTGAAGACCCTTGTGCCTTCTGCACTTCGCCCATTTGTACAGGAAACCCTTGTTCCCTTGTGTGTTGATGTTCATCCACTACTTATGACATCATGGAGTAAGTCATGGAAGGAGTTTGCTAAAGGCTTGAGGCTGGACGGATCCGGAAGGAAGCTTTGCTTGGAGCCTACGAAAGGTGACTCAGGTGAAATCATTCCTTTTATGCATTTTATTTGTCTATAATAAAAGAAACACGTCTTGGTCCCTGATATAAGTCTTCTTTATGTTTATGATATTCATGTTGGAATTCATATGTGAATGGTTGTTTAAAGTTCATAACTAACTACCTTCCTTTATAACATGAAGATGATTTCTTTATAAGTTTTTGTCCATATACTACTGTGTTCTTTGGAATTGGTTGTTTTGCAGGACAAAGGAGCGAAAGGAACTTCAAGAAGGGTTTGGACCCTAAAGGACCTTCTCAAACGTAGGACCTAAGGTACGCCCCTCTTACTATAGAATTTGCTTATAATAGCATAATGGCTGTGTTAATGTGTGTTTCTCTTTATAGACAACTTTCAGTCTGCTAGGGTTTCAACCCAAAAGCCTTAGGGGAACATTTCCCTCAACAGAATTGGCGACTCCGCTGGGGACAAAACTCTTGTTGTTCCTAGTTTGGGTGTTTTCAAGCAAATCAGGGCTCAGTTGCCTGTTTGCTTGTTGTTGTTGTGTGGTCTGTTCTTGAATTCTAAGTTTTGCCAGTTTCTTCAGTTTGTTTTTTTATTTTTCTTGAAATGTTTTATATACGCTGTTTTTCTTAGTTACAGAAGCGTATATACGCTTGTTTCTTGAAGTTAACCCACGGATAAGCAGGTTTCCTTAGGATTAGTCGCATATACACGCAATCTGTACATAAGTACAGTTGCGTATATCTTGCAATTTTCAAGATTTGCAAATCTTTTTGTCTCTGAAGGTCTGTCTGGTGGTTTGATTCAGTCTGAAATAGTCATTTTCCAGTATCAGTTGTTTGTTTTACAGCAAGCATCTTGCTCCAAATTCTCTCTGATTGTAAGGGGTATTGGTCTTGTCTTTGTTGTTGCAAGCGTCATCGTTTTTGCTAAAGCACGCAATATTTCTTTGGAATCTTGGCTGCTCTGATTCATCAGGGCAGAAAGATTGGTCTCAATATTTGTGTTATATCTTGCTTTTGGTGACTTTTTGTTTGCTTGACAAAACTGCTTTTTGTGACCATCCACTTCTTTGTTTCATGAAAGTTGTTGATTGTTACTTTCTTGAAATTTGTCTTTTTAATCTTTTTGGTCTTTGTTGCCAAGGCTTTCATTGTTGCTTTTGATTGGTAAGAGCATCTTTAAACTCATTTATGTTTGTTGAGTTTTCATCCATTGTGTGGTGTCAACTTGCAAAAGTGTTTGTTGCCTATTTTTCAATCACAAAGTTTCAGTCTTGTTGAGAGCATCTTTGAAAAGACTCTTTTGTTGTTGCTTTGAAGAAAACTTTTTGAAAAACTTTGTTTTGCTTTCTTGAACTTGGTTTTCATTTGGTTTCCTTTTAGTGAATGAAAGTGCTTTATGTTTGTCTTGAAATTTGTTTTTAGTGTTTAGACGAAACGAATGGTAGCATCTCATATTCCATCTAGACATTTTAAGTGGCAAAATAAAAATTGATAAGCAAGCAACTTTCATTTCTTGTTTTTAGATTTGTTTTGAATCTTGCATCAGCATATATTTGCTGCATTAGGATAGATTTGCATATCTGTTTAGGCATACATAGCTTTGCTAAATTTTGTGAGTGTGAAGCGTGAATTAACGAAAAGAAAAGAAAGATTTGTTTTGTTAGAAGTTCCTTTGAACCCTGTATAAATTGCTCTTCATCGAAAAACGAAAACAAGTGCATGTGCATGTAGTTAGGTTTTTATTAATTTCTTTTGCGTCAAAAACACCACTAGTTTCACTTCCATTATCTCGTGACTTAAAGAACAACCTATTTTAAAATCAAGTGCTAACTAAAATTCACTAAAATTTTTCTTTTAAGTTAGATACACTAACAAGTTTTAGGATTTTAGGGCCTTGGATTAGGCGAGTGGAGAGTTAACTCTCCAAGGCCATTTAAATGTCAAACGTAGGAGTCTGAATAACGAGTGAAAATCCAATAGCGTCAGGAAGACCAGGAAAGCTTCGGATCTGGGAGTTAAGCACGAGGGTCTGTGAAGACAGGGAAGAGAGATACCCCCTCTCCTACTTGTCCGAACTTACCTCACGACTATTCTGCCTAGCTTCTGCAACGAGTTGGTATCCATAGTTGCTACTCCTATGGATCTACACAGGTGGCTGTGGAGGGGAATCCCGTGGCACCTGAGGTCGACGTTGCATCACTCTCGATAGTACTACTAGAAGGCACCATTGTGAAGCTTGGGGGCTTGCACCGACGCAAGTTGTTGTTAGGAGGTCAGCGTAACTTCCTCTGTCACCTTCGCTGATAGGACTGGGCCCTCATCATCCCAGACTATCTTCAGAAGACCCCTTAATTCACTTTCTCGTATTTTGGTGTCCGGTCCTAATCACCCAGAGCGGAAATATTTGGAAGTTGTTTAACTGGCTGTTATCTTTAGGGACTTTATAGTGTGTTCTCTGTGCTCTTAGTTGGCCTAGCTTTCAATTTTTTGAGTCTTTAGTTAGATCTTAACAGGAAATTCAAAGTGGCTGACCGATCACCTAGACGGTCTCGAAGACTTCGTGGTCTTTCACCACCAAGTTTAGAGCCTTCTCCTAGAAGGCGCAGAGGTAATACTATTGGTGGGTTTCGTCCCACGGCAGTTGACGCATCGGGGATTGATCCTCCTCTCGGGGGCATTAGTATTCAAGCAAGGCCTGGCACTTCCGTGAAACAAGAGAGGAACACTCTAGTTATTTCTCGAGTTCGCTTACAAGCGGAGAATAACATAGAGGTAGAAGAACTCTCAGAGTCATTAGCGGCTCTTAATTCTCCCCTAACATCTAGTCATCCAAACGTATTACAATATGTTGGGACTCCGACGCATAGACCGTCAAGTCCAGGTTACGCTACGCGCTTACCATCGATGACCACTACTAGAAGCATGGCTTCTACTATAGGTGTTACAACTATGCAGACTCCAACATCAGTACAAGGGGGAGGAACGATTTCCATCTCCTCTGCTTATTTGTTTGGATCTTTTGCTAGCACATCTTTAGTTGGGTCTACTTCCATTCCGTCCATGAGTGGAAATTCCCAAACCAATGCTTTTGGTTCTGGATTCTTCCCATTTGGCACCCATTCACAGGGTATTCCTTCAGTTCTGTTTAGTGCGGCCACGTCCATGATGAGTGGATCGGCTTCATTCCAGGGTTTTCCTTCCGGAAGTGGTCATATACCACATTCCACCCCGATGATAGGATCCATGCCTTTTTCTTCTATAAGACAAAGCAACAATCCCTTCCAAGGTTGGACTAACCCTGGGGTTAGTGGCGCGAGAATTGGAAATCCGTTTTTCGGCCAACATGGGAATAGGTCGTACACCACAGTTAGTTCGTTGCAAAGTATTCCTCCCTTAGCTTCGGCTTGGAATCCGTATGAGGGGTTATCAACTCCTTATAATCCTTTAGGAGGAAACTTTGTTGGTTATGGTGGTTATGCGGCCAGAGTTGGTCAAACTCCGAATTTTGCTGGATCACAAGGCTTACCTTTTGGTTCAGCCGGTTCTGTTGGGTACTTCAGGCAACCTGGTGCCTTCCAAAATCTAGGTCAATATTTTTAGAACTTTGGGAGTTCCGCCCAGTCTGGGTGGAATCCCCAAGGTCCTCTTAGGCTTCCGTTTCTGGCAACATTGAATTTTCTAGATCTCACTAAGTTAACAAACGATCCAATAAAGTACAATCGGGTCTGGCCTCCGGTCCCAACCAAACTCCCTTCGTACATTCCAAAATTTGAAGGGAAGAGCGGTGAAGACCCAGGCGACCATGTAACCACATTCCATTTGTGGTGCTCATCTAACTCCCTTATCGATGAATCGATTAGGTTGAGAATTTTTCAACGCACCTTGACTGGTAATGCGGCCAAATGGTATATAGAGTTGCCAGGGGGCAGATTTATATATTTCGCTGACTTAGCAAATATTTTCTTAAATCATTTTCAGTTGCCTGTCTGTTATGATGCCGGAACTGAACTACTGGCCACTTTTCGTCAGGATAAGGCAACTCACATTTCTGATCATATTCAGGAATGGAGACGGAGAAAGAGGCTCATTAAAGTCGAAATCCCTCCGGAGTACTATCTCGAATGGTTTTTGAAATCCTTACAACCTGAGATCTCCAAGGATGTCTCCATGTCTGGAGTCTATTCTGAGGAGCAAGGTATTTTTAGGGCCCAGCAATTAGAATTGATCTACTCTCAGTCTGGGATCCTACAAAAATACTTGCCAGATGCTCCCGGGTCTAAGGTTGACATAGCTAAGTCGAAGCCCCCCACGCGGATCGTATTGTTGGGTAAGTAGACATGAATACAATGAACTTGTTGAACCAATTGCAGCAATTGTCTTTACAAACTGCTTCTAACAACCAAGTCACATCGTCTAACCCTCCGACTTCCCAAATCTCTTCGATTAATGCTGTCCAATATGATAACCCCAAAGGAAATCAAAATTCCAACGGGAAAAAGAAAGGACGAGGTAAGAAAAAGAATCAAGATGGGAAGCCCGACGCAAATAAATCCGGCAATAATGCTGGTGGTGGTAGAAATGAGTCTAAAAAGAAAGTCAAGTTTCCATGCAAGTTGTGCAGTGGAGACCATTTAACTCATCTTTTCCCCAAGATTGAAGATGCTCAGCGCTTGTTAGGGCAGCAAGGGACTTCTAGTTCTCAACCTATGTTAACAAACCCTTTTCCCCAAGGGCAGCAACTTCTTTCTGGCGCGATTTCAAACCCTGGAACCTCCGCAGGGGGCAACCAGGAAGGGGAAAAATCATCGAATGTTTTCATGGTGGGTTCTAACGTCCATGTGGCTACTCGATCACGTGATTATGGTGAAGCCGAAACTTCCAAGGACAAGACTGTTCCTGGAAATACTGACCTTCATATTGAGCGACCCCTTGTTGAGACTATACCACGGATACTGAAAGGTTCCGCTAAACGCGCGACTATTAATCCTAATGCTAGGGCCGCCCAGAATTACTCCATTGTTAAGGATCTGGCTTAGAGTCCATGGACCATGTCCGCTTTAGAGGTTCTCCAGTCGTGTCCGGCTCAGCGAAGTGCTTTACTTTTTGCGATTGGGGCAGTCGATCCAACTAACTCTTTAGTGCTCACTTTCGACATGTTAAATGTCAAAAAGCGAATCCCTCATCATATGGTTTTCCAAATAAATTCTACATACCGGAAAATTATAATTTTTCGTACCGTTATTGATGAAGGAGCTTCCACGTGTGTCATGTCAATGTCATGCTAGAAGGCTATTGGATCGCCTTCGGTTGTTCCTTCACCTACCGTCTTGACTTCATTTGATGGTCATTCTCATAAGCCGCATGGGATTATCCCGACCTTTCCTATATGTGTTGGGGGGAAGGACGTCAATATTGAAGTAGAAGTCGTAGATGCTAACCTAGACTATAATCTCCTCTTAGGAAGGAACTGGGTGTACAAAATGGACGTCGTTGTTTCGACTCTGTTTCGTGTCATTTTCTTTCCTCATGAGGGGAAAATCGTTAAGGTTGATCAATTGGATTATTGTCCAGTCGATCCTCAAGCAAGCTTTGACTCTACTGTTCCTTTAGTGGATAACCCTCGTCCGCCTACTGAGAATTTAGGAGTAGGGATGTACTCCTATTTGATGGGTACTTTTGATCTTCCCTCTCCTTTCGCTAAAATCAATGCCATTTGATCATCTAAGGAGTCCCCTTGAGAAGAGTTCTTCCGAACTCGTTATTTTTCAGACCGTTGGACCTTGCCTTCACCTACAACCACATTAGTTGAAGGACAAGGGAATGGAATGGCATACCCTATATCTGCAGCTGAGCTTAGATATCAGTCTATCGTCAACTCTCCAGACAACCATTCTACTCCTTTTTCCGAAGAGGAGTTAGATGGCGATGTGGCCCCGGCTTGGAGCCTTGATTCTACCTCTGCCTTGGACTTCTTAGATTCAGTTTTACCTTCTGAAGAAGCAATCCTCGAAGTAATTATGGGTATATATCGACCTTGGGAATATTTACACCATCGTTCATACTTTCTTCCTCCATTGCAGGAGGTAGAATCTAGATTCTCCGAGCTCTGTACTAGTGATGTTTGTACGGTGTCAAATCCTTTGGCTCCAGCACACGTTTGTGCCGAAGGTAATATGTCGGTGATTTCAGAAGCAATACCTATAAACATCTCTAGAGACCCTAACATGATCGAGAATCTCTTCATCGGAATTGAGTGTTCCCCTGAAGAAATTCAAATTTACACCAACCTGTTCAAGGAATTTTGAGATGTATTTGCTTGGTCTTATGAATAAATGCCTGGCATTGACCCATCTATAGTTCAACATGAGATCAAGACGTATGAAAACACCAAACCAGTTCGTCAAAGGCTTCGGCTGATTAACCCTAGGAAAGCAACAGCTATCAAAGCTATAGTGGAGAAGTTGCTAAAGGCGGGTTTCATATACCCTGTTCCTCTTACTGATTGGGTTTCTAATCCAGTCCCTGTGTATAAAAAGCAAGGAACAATCCGAGTATGCATCGATTTTAGGGACCTAAACAAGGCTTGTCCGAAAGATAATTACCCCATGCCATTCATTGATCAGATTATCGACGAGTGTGCGAGTAATGATATTTTTTCCTTCATGGATGGTTTTTCTGGTTATAATCAAATTTCTATCCATCCTGAAGATCAACATAAGACAGCCTTTATATGTCCCTATGGTACCTTTGCATATAGAAATATGCCTTTTGGTCTTAAAAATGTTGGAGCCACTTTTCAGCGGGCCATGTCATATGCTTTCCACGACATCAAACATGTCATCGAAGCATACTTGGATGATCTCGTTGCTCGTTCTCAAAAGAGAACTCATCACCCTAGTCACCTTCGAATGGTTTTCGAGCGATGTCGTTTTTATAAAATCTGGTTGAATCCCAACAAGTGCGTTTTCGCAGTTATGTCCGATTGGTTGTTAGGGTTCATTGTGTCAAATGAAGGGATTCGGGTTGATCCCTTCAAGGTTGAGGCAGTAGTTCAGTTGCCTCCCCCGTCCTCAATTCGACAACTTCAAAGTCTTCAAGGGAAGGCTAATTTCTTAAGACGGTTTATAGCAAACTATGTCGAGATCACTAAAGGGTTCATGCGGTTGCTACAGAAAGGAATTCCATTTGTATGGGACGACTTTGCGCAACGATCGTTTGATGCTTTGAAAAATGCGCTAGTCTCTGCCCCGCTTTTGAGTCCACCAGATTATGGGAGAGACTTCCTTTTATATCTTGGTGCAGCAGAATCAACCATTGGTATGGTTCTTGTTCAGGAGGACGATGCTCTCACCGAGCATGTGATTTATTATTTGAGCCGAGGCTTAATAGGTCCTGAACTTTGCTATTCTCCTATTGAGAAGTTGGCCTTGGCAGCTGTCCATGCTGCCAGCGGCTCCATCATTATATCATGCTGTGTAAAACTTTTGTCTTAGTGGTGGTCAATCCATTTCAATTTTTCCTCAGTAGGTGAGTGATTGGGGGCAAATATAATAGATGGATAGTCATCTTGCAAGAATTTGATCTCGAGTTCTTGTCTGCCAAGTCTAAGAAATCCATGGTTTTCGCTGAGCTAATTTATGAGCTGCCTTGTGGAGAGGATACTGTTTATGAGGAAAGTTTTCCTGACGAACATTTATTCCTCATTTCTTCACTCGACCCTTGGTATGGAGATATCATTGTCTATCTCCAGACTTCGAAGTTTCCCTCTACTTTCTCCAAGGATGAACGTCGAAAATTACGTCACTTGGCTAAAAATTATGTTATCATTGGTGATACCTTATACCATCGAGGGGTTGATTCAATCCTTCGGCACTGTTTAACCTTAGAGGAAGCAAAGTCAGTGCTAAATGACTACCACACTGGAGCTTGTGGTGGTCATCTATCAGGGCTTTCTACAGCCCAGCGCATCTTACGTGCCGGCTATTTTTGGCCTTCACTCTTTAAAGACTGTGTGGAAGCGGTTAAACGCTGTCACCCCTATCAAATATTTACTCGCAAGATGCGTGCTCATCCAACTCCTCTTTTTCCCGTTGTCACTGTCGGTCCTTTTACTAAGTGGGGTATTGATTTTACAACTTGTAATCCGCCTTCAGTGGTGAATCACAGGTATATTATCGTGGTTGTAGACTACCTTACAAAGTGGTCCGAGGCCATGCCCACTTATAAAAATTATAGTGACATGGCAACATTGTTCCTTTTCAATCAGGTTATCTCAAGATTTGGTGTCCCGAGAGAGATTGTCACTGATCATGGCAGTCATTTCCAGAATCAACTGATGTCTAAATTGGCTCTTAAATTGGGTTTCCAGCAGGAGCATTCGTCTCCTTATTATCCTCAGGCCAATGGACAGGTCGAGGCAGTCAATAAAACTCTTAAGACGATCCTCCAATGGACAATTGACAAAAATCGGTCCAATTGGTACGTTATGTTGTATTCGACTCTTTGGGCATACCGGACCTCCGTGAAGACTACTACTGGTTTTACACCTTTTCAGTTGGTTTATGGGATGTAATCTATCTTTCCGGTTGAATGTAAAATTCCATCTCTTCAGTTAGTTGTTGTTATGCTCTTAACCTGCAAATGATACCCAAATACAGAATATGCGAAGAAAAGATACCCAGAACAAAGAATGGCAATGATTTTTTTATTCGGAGAGTAATGTTCACTTGCCTCTTCGAGGGGGAAACCTCCAATAGAGTAGAGCTCGATTACAAAAATAAGACACGATGCTCCTCGCAGGGAGTTTCTATCCTTCATATATGACTCCTACGAGTAATACCATGGGTCAATACCGCTTATTACTAATACCATCTATCTAATACTACGACCCATTTGCAACTAACTGTGGTTCCTTTATTAATTGC